>PVJH01017489.1:0-47712 GCA_004026705.1 Nesogale talazaci | reverse complement strand
TATTGCAGATTTCCTCACTAGATTTCTTTCTTTTTTCATATTTAAATCATTTTATTGGGAGCTCATACAATTCTTATCACAATCCATACATCCATTGAATCAGGCTTGTTTGTACATGTGTGGCCTTCATTCTTTTCTAGACATTTACTTTCAATTGAGGCCTTGGCATCAGCTCTTCTCCCCATCCCCTGCCCTGCTACCCTCATACCCTCTGATAGATTTTATATTGTTAATATTTTCATCTCTCACACTGACAGCTATCTCCCTTCCCCCATGTTTTCTGTTGCTCTTCCCCCTGTAGGGGGGTGTATGGTTATGTGGCGATCATTGTGATCCATTCCCCATTTCCTTCTTCCTCTCTTCCCCCTACTTCTCTGGTATCACTATTCCCACTTCTATTCCTGGATTCTGTGTTGTGAGCTCCCATTCCTTTCTATACCTGTGTACATGTTCCTGTCTAGTGTGAATTGAGAGGCAGCACTGGGGTCATGGTAGTGGGGGGTGAAGAGGTGTGGCAGTCACCTAATCTGGTGTCAATTTGAGGATTAAGAGTGTAGGGGTGGAGTTTAGCCTGTCAATCTGGAGATAGTCAACGAGATCTCTGTGTGGGCAAGGCCTCCTGAGAATTCTGGGAAATGTGGTGATTCCTTCTAGAAGGAAGGAGACTCCTTCATTTGTTTGGAGACTTTCTACTGACAACTCGCAGTGCCTGGGAGACTCTGCTCACTCTCTATCCACTAAAATGACAAGGCTGGTTCCCTTCGAGAAATCCCTGAGGAGTAGACACATGGACCGACTCTGATTCGGTCAGAAACTTCGACCTGGAGAAGCCATGTAGAAACCCCTGCCAGCACTGAGATGTTTGCAATCTCCGGGATCCAAGGGTATTCTACCCCTCTGGCTTGTGATCGTCCTGCATTAGACGTCATTGTATGTGCTTCGTGAGTCTGAAGAAGACTTTATAGGCTGGTATCAAACATATGGACTAATATCAGACTTCTGGGCTTGGACTGGACTGGGATGGAATGTTTTCTCAATGTTCATTTCCTCTTGTATATAAACCTCTCCCTTATATACATATCAGTGCCTATGAATTTGTTTCTCTAGTCTACCCAGACTAACACAGAAAGCCTCATGTGTTTCATAGTGTGTTTCATCAGTGCTTTACTACACCCTGGTGAGTCATCCCTTCCCTGTCGCCCCTCTGTGGGGAGATTGTTCCACTGTCTATACGTGGGCTTTGGATCTCTGCTCCAGTCCCCTCATTCTCAACAATATGTTTTTATTTGTTATGGGTCTGCTGATGCATATTATCCAGTCCCTATGACTCACTCCTCAGGATCACACTGGTGTGTGCTTCTTCCATGTGGACTTGCTGCTTCACTGCTGAATGGCGGCTTAAGTAACTCCAAGCCTTTAAGATCTTAGACGCTATATCTTTTAATAGCCAGGAACCATCCACCTTCTTCACCACATTTGTATCTTGTCTTCAGTGATTGCACTGGGAGGGTGAACATCTCAGACTGCTGACTGGTTAGAACAAAGTGTTCTTGTATAGAGGGAGAGCATGAGCAGGGGCCCAAAGTCCAACCTTCCCGCAGTGTATTGCCATATATATATATATATGCACTTGGGCAAATACCTTGATTTTTGTGGATTAATGTATTTACCTATGTACGCTGCTATGTTATACCTCTATCCACTGTTTTGCTTTCTTGGTCCTGCCTCTGTTTCCTTTTACCTTCCTCTGGCCTCACTGTTACTTTCCCCTTCTTTCCACCTCTTGCAACCTCCTGTTAGCTAGTTTGTGTTGCTCCCACCCAACCCACCCCCCTACCACTACCCCTGCCTCAGACTCACTGGATTTCTTGATTGCTGTTTCCGTTGAGTGTGGATCTAAGCAAAACGAAGTCCTTGACAACTTATTATTATTATTATTATTATTATTATTATTGATCATTAGTGTTGCTTACTGGTCAATTGTGAAGAGTTTTTCTTGCTTTATGTTGAGGTGTACACAGAAGACCATAGTCTTTTATCTGCATCAGTAAATGTCTCCAGTCCTCTCCCTTTGCAGTGTTCCAGGTTTTATCATTTACACATGTCAGGTTGTTAATGACTCTTCCTCCAATCCTGATACTGTGCGATTCTTCATATCATCCAGCTTCTTAGATAATTTGCCGGAATGTATAGATTGAAAACAATTTATTACATCCAAGGTTCCATTAGGTTGCACGTTGGTTTCTTTTTTTCCTTCTTTTTTTAAAGATGCTTAATATAAACCTATACATTCCTAAAAGTCTACAGATTTTCCAAATTTTGAGCATGCCTCCTCTGTCACAGAATTTTCTCTAAAAAGAGACTCTGTATTTCTATCCTCTCAGTCAAAGGCCTAACATGAGGTACATTCCTCTGGGTCAGCTGAAAGACAGCCGGTAAATGAAAGGCAACGGGAAAGAGATATCCCTCTCTCCCCTGTGCAATCAGAATGCCATCGGAAAGCTTAGTACTAATGGCAACCTGATGCCCTTAAAGTGTCACCTTTCCCTGAAGGGCCTCCAGCTCCCCAAGTGTCCTTCTAACCTGGGTTCACCCCTGGGAGCTGATAGTGTAGCCCCAGTCCCAGGGCACTCTGATAGGATCAAAACCTCATTGTTGAAGACAAAGCCTGACAGCTACACCCAAGTTGGCCAAGTGTTTAGCTGAGTCTCAAGAGAGTAAAGAATTTCAGATACTTAAAAAAAAATAGCAATAGGGTGGGGTCTTGCAAAAAGTGCTTGGTGGGAAGTTTATCTGCCACATTCTGCCCCTTCTCTGACATCAGCTGGATCTGTAACGTGTGGAGAGTCCTTTAAACTTTCTGGACCTGGTTTCCTTGTTTGTAAAATAAAAGGATTGGAACATGACCCCCAAACTTCCCCAAAGTTTTGCTTATAAACAAATCTATGATTCTTACCTATACTAACAGTAAGATAATCTGAAAAAAAGACATACACTCACTAATATCAATCATCAAATTTGTAAGGGGGAAGAGCCTTAGGAGAGCATTGCAATTCCAGTAACCAACACAGCAGTAAAATTTAACAATGAAAGATGCCATAAACTGATCTAGCAGGATAAAAGGAATATCATAGTCAACCTAGAAAATTGACTTGATGATTAAGGAATATTAGGCAAAATTTTCAAAATTAGAATTTACCTGTACACCACAAACTCCCCTTAGAAAACACAATATTGTACTGGTTTTCTTTCCCACAAACCACTCCATAAATGACAGCTCTGTGGGGGTAATTAAACCCATCTATATAATCAAATACCCAACATTTTTGTCAATTTTTGCCTTAAAACGCCTCAGTCAAGTTTTCTTTCTGTGCCACAAAACCCTACTTACTTGTGGATTGAGTATATGAACCATATAAGCAAACCTGCTTTTGTCCTTCAGTCAGAATCCCACTCCTTGCACACAGGGAAATTATCATCTCATGAGAAAATTAACACTGGAATAAATAAAGACACAGATGTCTCAGGTGGCAAAGTCCACTCAATTTCCTTTTTCTCGGTCATATATTTACCACAATAATTTTGGCCACAATTTTGGCCACAGGTAAAAATTAAATCCTGCTTGCTCCCAGACCCTCTCTGATGTTGCAAAGACCAAAAACTTCCTAAAGGAAGGTTTCTTGCAGAGAATGTTCATTCCAAGTGTGATTAGTCCCCAGAACTGGCTATAAGGAGGTGTAAGGAGGACTAACATGCTCTGTGGTCCCAGGGCACAGCTCTCAAGAAGTGAACCCCCTTATTAGGAAAGTTCTTCCAAGGGTTCATGTGGGAACGAACTTCCTTTGGGTGCTGGGTCAGCAACATTTGAAATTAAAACCTACATCATAGTCATATGCTGTTTAAGTAAAAGACAGGTTCTGTTTCCAGGGCTTACTGTCTGAGGGGGAAAAGAGGGTAGGATAGGATATGAGCTATGGTTGGTTAGCAGGCAACTCAATCATGGGGACCCAACCATGGGCAAGAGGGGACAGGGACTGACCATCCTCTCTTTGAGCCATCCATAGACATCTCTCACCTTCCCTCTCTCCTCTCCCTGCAAATTCACTAGAGTGCCTGATGGCCTCATGGAAATTGAAAGGAAATGGAGGGAAGGAGCCTGGATTGATAAGGAGAGCCAAGATTGTAACTTGAGTAGGACTCGAGTCTTTTTCAGACCCTCTTCTATCCCTTCCTTTTCCACAATGACCCTTCTTCAATATCTGTAACTTAGTGCCTCTGTAAGAGCAAAGTAGATGCTCTGTTGCCATATCATAGAATATGAGCCACAGTAGGAATGTCATCCATTTGGGTATTAGATCTAATAATCTAATAGGAAAATAATTCTTTGTACCCCACCAAAAAGAATCCTGCTATGACCCCTCTTGCTCTTAGGTGCCTTCAAGTTGGTTCCTGTTCATTATAACCCTTTGTACAGCAGAAGGAAACACTACTCAGTTCTGCATCATCCTCACAATTAATTGTTCCCTTTGAGGCTATCGTCATAGCACTGTGTCAATACATCTTGTCAGAGGCCTTTTGCTGCCTCTCTGCTTTACTAAGCATGATCTCTTTCTCCAGGGATTGGTCTTTCCTGACAGCATGTCCACCGTATGTAAGACAGCATCTTACCATCCTTGCCTCTAAGGAGCATTCTGGCTGTACTTCTCCCAAGACAGATTTGTTGGTTCTTAGAGCAATCCGTGGTGTTTTCTCTATTCTTCACCAGTGCCAATATTCAAATCCATCCATTATTCCTTGGACTTCCTTCTTCAATGTCCAAATTGTACATGCATATGAGATCATTGAAAATGGCATGACTTGAGTCAGGTGCACAAAGTAACATCCTCCTTTTCAACATTCTAAAGGAGTCTTAGGCAGCAGATTTACTAAATGCAATGCATCATCTGATCTCTTGACTGTTAAGGTAAGGATTGACTGTTAATAAGGATTGATTGTGATTCCAAGTAGGACATCAACCTTCTCTCCATAATGTTACTTGTTGGTCTACTTGTGAGGATTTTAGAATTCTTTACATTGAGTTACAATCTATACTGAAGGTTGAAAGCCTTGATCTTCATCAGCAAGTTCTTCAAGTCTTCCTCACTCTTAGTAAGCAAGGTTTCATAAATCTGCATACAGTAGGTTGCTAATAAGCCTTCCTCCAATCCTGATGTTGCATTCTTTATATAATCCAGAATTTCTGATGGTCTGCTCAGAATCAGTATGGTGAGAGAATATAGCCCTAATGTACACCTTTCCTGGTTCTACATCATGCAGTATCCCCCTTGGTCCATATACAAGTTCCAAGGGAGCACAAAGATGTGTTCTGGTATTCCCATTCCTCTCAATGTTATCCATAGTTTGTTATGATCCACATAGTCAAATTCTTTGGTATTGCCAATAAAACACAGGCAAGCATCTTTCTGGTAGTCTCTTCTGTCAGCGTAAATCCATCTGACATCAGTAATGATATTTCTTGCTCCAGGACTTCTTCTGAATCTGACTTGAACTTCTGGCAGCTCCCTGTCAATGTAGTACTGCAAGCATTCTTGAATAAACTTCAGCAAAATTATATTTGTGTATGATATCAATTACATTGTTCTATAATTTGAGCAGCCAGTTATGTTACCTTTCTTTGAAACGGGTATAAATATGGAGTTCTTTCTGTCAGTTGACCAAGTAGCCAACCATCTTCCAAATTTTCCGGAACGCGTGAGTAAGTGCTCCCAGTGTTTCATCAGCTTGTTGACACATTTCTATTGGCCTTCTATCCATCCCTGGAGGCTCTATTTTGGTTATTACTTTTTGTTCAGCTTGCACTTCTTCCTTCAGCTCCATTGGTTCTTGCTCTCGTGCTCCCTCCTGAAATGGCCGGCCATCACCTCCTAGCCCTTGTGCTCTTTGTGATCACAATTGCCCATCCTGTCCATAGAAGGTCTCTGGTCAGTGCTGCAGCTTGCTGTCAAGTCCCCTATGAGATGCCAATTCTAAGGACATCTTTAAATTGTATTCAAGGTCTGTGGCTGTCCGGGCAACAACACCTCATAGTCAGCCTACAGGGCAGAATAGAACTGCCCCCATGAGCTTCAAAGTTTTAATATTTAGAGAATATTAAAAATCGGATGGTGGGTTAGAACAGCTAACTTTCAGAGGGCAGCTGAGCACTTTAATCTATTTCCCTGGGGCTCCTTTCAGTATGTTGTATTAGGCTGGGTTGGCTAGAGAAACAAATCCAGGGACACTCATATATATGTGTAAGAAAGAGCTTTAAATCAAGAAGTCATGATACATCAATAAGACATCCCAGACCAGTCTAGATCAACTCCATAAGTCCGATGCTAATCCATAAAAATACCTCTTCAGACTCATGCAGCCACATGCAATGATGCAGGATGGTGGGACATCACAGGCTGGTGGATGCAGAGTCGTGTGGATCTGAGGGTGGCAGTTGCATCACAGGGCTTGTGCAGATCTCTGGGCAGCTAATCAACAGGAAGGTGAAGGCAGAGAGAGTGAAATGGAGGTACCTCGTTGACAAGCTAGACTCCACCCCTATACCTTTATAGCTACAAGTTGACACGAAATTATGCAACTGCCACACCTGTATTAGAGTCTTTCACAAGCTTAAACAAGGAGCGCTTATTATGGCACCAGGTGCTCGTCTCCACCCTGCGGAGTTTCTGATTTGCCTGAGGTGAGGCTGACGTCGCTCTCCTGGGGTACCACACTTGCGCACGGAGAGTGGGCATTTTCACAAGTCCTTATTGTTCATGTTCATGATTTGAGGCCAGGAATGGAGGATGAGGAAGACAACAAGAATCATTTCATTCTGGACATCTGAGCTTGTCGTTGCTCACTGTACTTTTCCTCACTCTGTTTCCCACACTTGTGGGTGCAGTTCCAGCAATTCTCAGAAAACAACTGTTGCTTTCCTCCTTGGAGGCAATGGAAATTCAGTAATAGGTACAATGTTTTCTGCTTCAGCTCATCTGCTTCAGCTTCAAACCTGAACATTCTCAAAAACGCCAAACTCACTGCATCGGGTCAAGGCAGACTCACAAAGATCCTACGGGACTGAGTAGAACTGCCCCTCTGGGTTGCTGAGACTTCAACTGTTCAAGGAAGTAGAAAGCATCATCTGCCCCCCACAGAGCGGCTGGGGGTTTTGAACTGTGGACACTGTGGTTAGCAGCCCAACATGTAATCCCCCATACCACCAGGGCTGTCGAACCATAGCTGGCTTAAAAGAAAGCAGATTCTCTACAACCTACTTTTGTGGCTGATTATTCATTCTCCAAACTACCTCTTCTTAGACAAACACACTGAAGGAAAAACTGAAAAATCACGAAGAGCCAGCCTTTATTTACTGACACTGATTAATGCACCCTCTCCAATATACTGGCAGTCCCCAGTATTCTGAATGCCTGACTTATCTACATCTCACAGCCCTGTAAAGGCTGTTACATTTTTTAAAAAACCAAGTTTCATACAGTGGCTCATGATAACAATTAGCTGTATGCTATTTTGCAACATGCACCAAAACATTATTATTACTGTAGTGTTATGTTAAAAGTGGTTTTGGGGCTGAGCCCCGGTGGCGTAGTGGTTGTGCGCGGGACTGCAGCCCACTGGGATGGAGGTTCAATTCCGGCTCCCAGGAGCAAAGGCTGGGCCTCCTACTCCCACCACCTGAGGGCAGTGATGCCTAAAAAAAAAAGTGGTTTTGTATATCTAGAAGTATTTCTTTAACTTTTTATGTGTGGAAAGGTACACTATCTAGACTAGTGTTTCCCCAAAGAATCGATACCACCCACTGGGGGACATGCACGGAACAATCCAGAGGGGCTGCAAAGGTAGATACCTATGCTTTATCCTGGATTATGGGATATAGTACAAAGGTATTTAATTGCCCATGGGGAGCTCTGAGTAATTTTGTTCTGAAAAGGGGACAGTAGCCCAAATACATTTGGGAACCTATGATCTAGGCCACCCCTCCCCTCTCATCATGAAGTATCACCATTTGACTAACCAACAAACATTTGACTAACTGACGCTAGATAAAACCACACCTACCTAACTGTTCCAAACTAAGTACAGATTTGACTTAAAGACAGACTTCAGAATGGAATTTGTTCCGAATCCAGGCACTGCCTGTATTGATATCTGGACCCACTGCAGTGGCAGTATACTTTCTTGTAATTATTCTTCCCCATGCTCAAAAAGCATGATAGACTTTAAAAACGAATCATTATAACACCCTCTGAGGTAAAGGAGGAACAGGTGCAATAACCTCCTCTTTGCAGATGGATAGGCAGATGCAAATGAATGGCCTGGACCTCCCCAGAAGAAAATCAAGCTGGCTCCCAAAGACACTTACTGTGATCCTTGTCGTCTATCAAAATCATGTTCTTCCGATTCACAAGGACCTGGGCTTTTGGAAACAACCTGCCTTGTTTTCTCCTTCGTTCCTGGAGGGGTACATAGAAAGCAGGGATGTGTGATTGGCAAATGAGGGAGAGAGAAAGATCCTAATTTAGTTTCTTTAGATAACATGACCAAGGTTGGTGCTGATTTTCATCTGCATCTGATAAGCCAGTACCATGCTATTATTTGCATAAAAGTGGGTGGAGGGGGGGATGTTGAACTGATCAATTGTGTTATTCAACTGCCAATCTCCAAGAGTGCTCAACCTTTGGGACTACTAAGCCACTGGGCATTTTTCTCAGTGAGAGTAGTTTTCAGTGCTAGATGCTTTGAAAAGAGCCTTCCCATCTCTGGCCAGAATTCAAATTGCTGGCACTAAAGGGCAGTGAGAGCCTGGAGAAAACACCATAGACTGAAACCCTGCATCTCAGGTTCATTCATAGTTTGTCCCTGATGGGTCCATCCTATGAAAGGAGGATCTTGAGTCTGTGGGCTTCAACGAGGTGCCTCATCGTTTCCAGTGTCTGCGGTTGTTGACGCTGCAGCTGCAGCCCATCCCCAGCTCATTAGAGACCTTGTCATCATGCACGCCCTCGTGCACACCAACCGCACACACAGTAGCTCCTCTAAAAGTGCTCCTTCCCAAATGCTTCCATCCCCGAGCCTACAGAGCAGGAAGAGTGACTGAGCTCCTCAGAGGGTGACCTGAGCACACAAAAGTTTGGGATTTTCCTCTTCCATAAAGACTATGAAACAAGTATTGTTCTTTATCACGTGGAGAACATTCTGAAAGTTAGAATTCTGTCCAAAGGACGGGACTGTAAAAAAAAAAAAGTTCCCCCAAAGAGGAAGGGTTTGTAAAAGGGGTAAAATGCTATTCTAAAAGCTATTTGCCTTGCATTTTAACTAGGAAGTAAAACTTCAGAAAATAAGAGATAAGGAACTTACATCTAGGTAAGCTTCTTTAACACCTGGTTTTTGTTTTAAAACTGTTTTATTGATACATAATCCACATCATACAAGTCAGTAGTTCTATCACGGTTTTCATATTTTTTAAGCTTAGGAGGTAGCATGCTACATATGAAAGGGCTTCAAAAAGTTTGTAGAAAAAATCTTCTGATTCCACTCCATTTTTCTTTTTTTTTTTTGGCATCACTGCTCTCCGGTAGTGGGAGTAGGAGGCCCAGCCCCATTGCTGGAATTGAACCTCCATCCCAGTGGCCCCCTGTCCCGTGCACAACCACTACGCCATCGGGGCTCAGCCCTCCATTCCATTTTTCTATGAAGATTGGTTACATGAAGAAATTGTGGTGGTGGTTAGTTAGGTACTGTCCAGTCAACTCCAACTTGTGTGCCATACATACTCACGTATAAGCTGAGTTTTTCAGCACATTAAAAAAAATCATTGACTCTCTGCTCCTCCTCGTGCCATAGGCAGCAACCTCTTCCCATTCCCGCGCAGTTCCAGCCACATCCCGGAGACACGATGGTGAAGGTCGGAGTGACCGGATTCGACCATATTGGATGCCTGGTCTGCAGGGCCTCTATCCAGTCTAGCAAAGTGGAAATTGTTGCCATCAATGACCCCTTCATTGATCTGAACTACATGGTCTACATGTTCAAGTATCCACCCATGGCAAGTTCAATGGCACCATCAAGGCTGAGAATGGGAAGCTGGTCATCAATGGGAAGCCCATCTCCATCTTCCAGAAGTGAGATCCCGCCAACATCAAGTGGGGTCAAGCTGGTGCTGAGTATGTCGTGGAGTCCACTGATGTCTTCACCACCCTGGAGAAGACTGGGGCTCACCTGAAGGCCAGTGCCAAAAGGGTGATCATCTCTGCCCCTTCTGCTGATGCCCTCATGTTCGTGATGGGCGTGAACCACAAGAAGTATGACAACTCCCTCAAGATTGTTAGCAATGCCTCCTGCACCACCAACTGCTTAGCCCACCTGGCAAAGGTCATCAATGACAATTATGGCATCGTGGAAGGACTCATGACCACAGTCCATCACTGCCATCCAGAAGACCATGGATGGCCCCTCTGGGAAACTCTGGCATGATGCTCGTGGGGCTGCCCAGAACATCATCCCGGCATCTACTGGTGCTGCCAAGGATGTGGGCAAGGTTATCCCAGAGCTGAATGGGAAACTCACTGGCATGGCCTTCCTTGTCCCCACCCCCAATGTGTCCATCGTGGATCTCACCTGCCATCTGGAGAAAGCTACCAAGTATGATAACATCAAGAAGGTGGTGAAGCAGGCGGCTGATGGTCCCCTGAAGGGCATCCTGGGCTACACTGAGGACCAGGTCGTCTCCTGTGACTTCAACAGTGACTCCCACTCTTCCATCTTTGATCTTGGGGCTGGCATTGCCTCAACAACAACTTTGTCAAGCTCATTTCCTGGTATGACAATGAATTTGGCTACAGCAACAGAGTGGTGGACCTCATGGTCCACATGGCCTCCAAGGATTCAGAGCCCCTGGACCACCAGCCCCAGCAACAGCACTAGAGGAAGAGAGGCCCTCTGCTGCTGGGGAGTTTTGTCCCCAACTCAACACCCCAACACTGGAAATATTCCATGCAGAACCCCTGAAGGAAGGGGAGGGGCTTAGCAAGCCCAATCCTGTCATGTACCATCAATAAAGTACACTGCACCCAGGAAAAGAATCATTTTATTAGGGACTCATGTAACTCTTGTCACAATCCATTCATTCGTTGTGTGTCAAGCACACTTGTACATTTGTTGGCATCATCATTCTCAAAACATTTGCTGTTCTACTTAAACCCTTGGTACTAACTCCTCATCTTCCTCCTCCCTCCCCACTACTCTCTCCCACATGAACCGTTGATAATTTATAGATTATTATTATTTTGTCTTATCATACACTGTCTGATGTCTCCCTTCACCCACTTCCTTGTTGTCCATACCCCAGAGAGAGGTTATATATAGAGCCTTATCATTGGTTCTCTCTTTTGAGAACTAAGGTGGGTCTGACCCAAGCTATGGTACTTTCCATTTTCCCTTATGTATGTGCAAGTTGGACACAGAATAAGGAAGTCCAACGAAGAATGGATGCATTTGAATTACCGTGCTAGAGAAGCATATTGAAGGTACTATGGACTGCTAAAAGTACAAACAAAACTGTCTTGGAAGACATACAGCAAGAGTGCCCCTTAGAGGCAAGGAAGGCAAGACTTTCCCTCACATATTTGGATATATTGTCAGGAGAGACCAGTCCCTGGAGAAGAAAATGACGCTCAGTAAAACAGAGGGTCAGCAATTAAGAAGGTCCTGAGCAAGCTGAATGGACACTGTGGCTGCAGCGATTGGCTCAAGCGTAGAAACAGTGGTGGGTCTGACACAGCACAGTGCGGTGTTTCATTCTGTTGTGCATTGGGTGGCTATAGGCTGGAACTCACTCAATGACACCTGACCACAACATGGATACGAGTGAAAGTTCAAGACCGATTTTCAGAGTCCACACATAGATTGAGTGTGTTAGGCAGGGTTCTCTAGAGAAACAAAGCCAGAACACTTACGATTTTATATAGAGATAGATAGATAGTTGATAGATAGGTTAATGTGATGAGAAATAACATAACCGCTAATTAATCTACAGAGCAGTGCAGAGGGTTCAGTTCAACTCACTTCTGTGGAACAGTTAATGTACTGGAAGTCCTTCAACTCACATGGGCTACCAGGGCCAAGGTCAAGGGCGCAGGCAGTGGAGTATTCCCTCAGGCAAGGCAGGCAGAGTCTGCCTGCAGGCAGCAAACAGCAAGGTAAGTCAGCAGCAGTCCAGTACTTTGGGAGCTTAGCAAAGTGGGCCCTGATGGGATGTAGAACTCAAGTGACCGGATCCCCCAGCCTCAAGCTAAAGAAATGTATGTACCAGCAGCATGGAAAAGCAGATCTCAAAGGAACCTCAAGCTCCAGCTACGTGATCTACAGGTTGGCTTGGCCCACAGGTAGTGTAGCACACAGGTTGAGGGAGAGACCTAGCTAAAGCAGCACCATGCTGCTCGAATCACCAGGGAGCAAGAAAAAGATGGTATGCCAGCTTTCTTTATTTATTTCACTCATCCTCCAACCAGATTCCCCCCACATGTTCCCATTGGCCTAGCTGGCACCCAACTCTCACATTAAGTCTCCACTGAATTTTTTCTGAGCATTAACCAAGGATGTAGGTTATCTTGTCCTCAGGCAGAGAGCATTGTAAAATGGATTATCTTCACCCCTCTCCAGCCTATTTGGAAGGGACACCCTCTTGGGGTGTGGGGGCCTTGCTTGAGTGTGTCTCTGATGGAGATCTGGCAACAGTACTGTGGATCAAATGTTCATAGCCTATCAGTCATGCCCTGACCACCTTGATGGGAAGTCCCTGAACCACCTTGGAAGCTTCTCTAACATAGGGTGCATGTCCCAATCATGGTCCTGTTCCCACCTGTACTGATCTGCCACCAGTCATGTATCTGTGACTGTTTTCTTTGTTCCATGCCTTGTTTACCCAGTGCCCTGACTGTGAGTCCTTAGATGCCACTATGATCTCCTGCGGATGGCCTCCTTCATCTCAGTGATGTGTCTGTAGCTTTATGCTACCTTTCTAAGATAGAATAAATGTTCTCCTTAAATTGTATTTGATAAACAGTGGAGAAGTGGGTGAAGGGAGATGTCAGATGATATGACACATAACAATAATTTATAAATTATCAATGGTTCTGGGGGGGGGGAAGGGGGAGGGAAATGAGCAGCTGATACCAGGGGTTCAGCTAGAAAGCAATGAAGAGGGAAACAAAGGTATGAAAGTGCTTGACACAATGGATGTATGTGTGGATTGTGATAAGAGTTGTGTGAACCCCCAACAAAATGTTTTAATTTTAAAAAATTGTATTTTAGAGTGGGGTCTCTTTTGTACTATTCTTGCTAAACTATTCTTAGCCAACACATACTTCAAAAGCACAAATTCCTCTTCAATCTTTTTCATTGTCTTATATATATAACATATATACATATTGGCAACATGTGTGCAGTTGTGCTTGATACATATGATGTATTGAATGTTATAATAACTGTAAGAACCCCCAATAAAATTATTTTAAAAAAATTAAACATGAGGGGAAATATGTTTTACTTCAGGGAAAAACATCTTTTCTCCCAATATTTTGAAAATCAGAGTTTCTGTAAAAGTGATGCTTAAATATATACATTAAAAATGAACTGTGATACAAAAAACACATATATACATATTATGCATATGTACATGTGTTTAGAAGGAAATAAGCTACTGTTCTAATCAAATAGAATACACAGATTATTTAACTGGACACAATCACTGCTATACCTACTTGTTTGTACTACACGACAATAGACACAATAGTAAGATCATTAAAATGACTAAAACATGTACTCTTGTACACAGCCTGATCAAAATATTCAGTTGTTCAATATCTTCTATTACCTTCAGTACTATCAGTTCTCCATAAAGCTAGGAATATTGGATTATCAGCAGCCACATGAATATATTCCTGTTAACAAAAGAAAAGACAATGCTGGATCGAATTTCTCTTCAGCCAGTTTGGTTGACCTTTCTCAATGGATCTCCCTGTTCTTCTGGTGTCTTCATCTTCCCAATTATTGCTTTGTATGTGGGTCATGTTTCTTAAATTTACCTGATAAAATGAAATGAAATGAAAAAGAAAAGCACTGAGCCCATCCATGAATGAGACTCCCCAGGGGTGAGTGAAGGAAATCTGTTTGAAGAGCAGTGCAGGTCATTCTTATCCAGGATTCTGACTGGTTCATTCTGGTAAAACTCCCTGACAAGAATTTGCCTCTCCATCCCACATATCCTGAATTATAACCTCCCAGAGGATCTTGCTAATATGTATATCTGATTCAGGTTATCTGGGGAAAAACTGCCATATTATTGTCACGTGGTCATAAGTCCGGCCCTGACTGCCTCGTTAATAATGCTCTGGATCAATCTTGTCAACTCCTATGTCTAACATAAAGTAGATGTCCCAATCAAGGCCTCTAATCCTATTTCTGCTGTCCCATCTGTACTGCGGTGTATTGATTAGCTGCCAGTCATGCTCTTGTCACAGTTCCCTTGCCAGTCTCCTGGCCTTTTCAAGTCCGAGAATCTCAGCAAACGCTTGAGCACCGTTATGCTCAAATATTAATGGCCTCCCTCGTCTGGATGATGTGTCTTTGTTTGGGTTCTATTTAAGACTTCATAAAGCTCTCCTTAAATTATATGTGGGGGTCTCTTTTGAACCCTAAAACAAGAAAAATTTGCAGGAAGTGATATAATACTTGGTTATGAAATATCTAGTGTGGGAGGGGGATGGTGGTTATTTCCCTCCGAGAAGAAGTGCAAAGAGATGAAGTAACTTGCATAAAGTCAAACAATCAGCTCTCAAAGTAAGTGTTGTGAGGATCACATAACTTTTGTGAAATAGTTGAGGTGGAACACAAATTAATAGCCATAAAGATTAGATAGCAAAGTGCATTTAGATAGATTTTGGAAGGTGCCTTTGTGTTTTTAAAATAAATTCCCCTAAAAATAAATAAATAAATAAATAAATAAATAAATTCACCTAAAATGAGAACTATCCTGGACAGATGGTCCTTCCCTGACCAGGAGTTCTCTAGCAACAGAAGGGCTCAGTGCTCAGAGCTCCCCAGAGGAACCGACCCTGATGGGGTGAGACTCTCACTCCCGAGCTGGGGATGGAGGGTTCCTGCCTCCAAAGGGTGTGAAGGGATGGGAATGCGACTGGAGAAAAGTCGACCAGAGCAGTGGCTTCAAAAAGGAATATGAGGAAGGGAAGAAGCCAGAGCCTGAACGGTTGGAAGGGAAAGAAAAGAAGGAAGGACCTAAGTTTGAATAAACCAAACAACAAACTTACTGCTGCTAAAATGTGGGACTCACAGCAACCCTGTAAGACAGGGCAGATCTGCCCAGGTGACTTTGTGAGACCTCACAGGAGTCGATTGGGCCACCTTTCTCCAGCAGAGCTGCAAGTGGTTTCCAACCGCTGACCTTGCAAATCGCAGCCTCAGGTGGCACAAGGACGCTCCCAGGGCTTCGATGAAGCTGAGAATAACGGTAGTGAAATCACTACTTGGCAGTCAGCATCCTGCTGGCCTAAACAGAGCAAGTATGGCTTAGACCAATCATAGTAACATGATGCTTCTCCCTCCCCCCCCCCAAATGATTTTACTGGGGGCTCTCACAGCTATTGTAACATTCAATACGTCATTCGTATCAAGCATATTTGTACACATGTTGCCATATTCATTTCCAAATATTTTCTACTTGAGCCCTTGATATAAGCTCCTCTTTCCCCCTCCCTTTTTTTTTAAACAAACCATTTTATTGGGGGCTCATACAACTCCCATCTGATCCATACATACATCAATTGTATGCAGGTCACATTTGCACACTTGTTGCCATCATCACTCTCAAAACATCCTCCCACCACTTAGGCTCCCAGTACCAGCTCTCCATATTTCCCTTCCCTCCCCCTCCCCCTACGAACCCTTAATAATTTACAAATTGCTGTTACTTTTTCATATCGTACACTGTCCAATGTGTCCCTTCACTCACTTCCCTGTTGTCCTTGCCCCAGAGAGGAGGTTATATGTAGATCCCTGAAATTGGTTCCCCCCTTTCTATTCCACCATCCCTCCACCCTCCCAGTATCACCATTCCCACCACTAGTCCTGAGGGAACATCTGTCCTAAATTCCCCATGCTTCCGACTCCAGTGTACATCCCCTGATCTAGCTGGATTTGTCAGGTAGAATTGGGATCATGATAGTGGGTGGGAGGAAGCATTTGAGAACTAGAGGAAAGTTGCATATTTCACCGTTAGTGCGCTCTACCTTAACTGGCTCATCTCCTCCCTGCAACCCCTCTGTAAGAGGATGCTGCTTATGTGATGCTTCTTAATAGAAAAAAATAACATTTAAATAATATACACCAATGATGGAGCCCTGGTGTCATAGATCCCCGCCTGACCAACATTTTGAAACTACCAGCAGCTCTGCAGGAAACAGATGAGGAATCCTACTTTCATAAAGATGTGCAGTCTTGGAAGTCCACAGAGGCAATTCTACTCTGTCCTCTGAGGTCACCGATGCCAGTGCATTTGGGTTTTTTTGTTTGGTAGCAGTAAAAGTTAAATTCATGACTCACATAAATTTGTCCTGGTGATGAGATTGTGAAAATTTAAGGAACGTAAGTAATGAAATTACCCCCATTTGTTACCACAGAAACAAGAATAAAATCCAATATTTGTATGCCTCAATTAGAGCAAAACTACATCATAGAGTAAAACTCTGATATCACAAAATAAAGATACTTATAATTCCAATAGCATCCCTAGTCCAGCTTGTCTAGAGAAACAAATCCAGCAACACTCACTGTTGTATAAGAAAGAGCTTTATCCCAACAAATAATCATATCAAAAGAAGGCACCCTGGCCCACTCCGGCGCCGGTCCATACATTCAATGCTGGTCCATGACTCCCTCTTCAGACTCACGTAGCTTCATGCTGGTGACGCCGAATGGTGAGGCGCGGCAGCTCTTAGGGTCCGTGGCCCAACCCCTGGTACATGCACAGAATCCCAGTAAAGTCCCAGCAAGGCTGAAGACAAGTGGCAGAGAAAGAGCAATTCTCAGAGTCCCTCTTATACAAAAGGTCTATGACATCTAGACGATGTCATCAGACTGTGACGTGACTGACAGGTTTGACTCCAACCCTCATCAAGTGTGTCTCGTTGACCTAAACTATGAGAAATACCACACTATCATAGGACCCTTGATGGCACAGTTGGTTAGGACAAAGGCTGGGCTTTCTCCCTCTCTGTTGCTCAGGGGCCAGTTCTAACTGGCAGTGAGTTTGTTTTTGAGACCATACTACCATCTGAAATGTACTATAATATGGTGTGTGCTATTCCAAACAGCTTTCGTGCATTTAACTTGTTCAATTTTCATAACTATCCTGGAGGTGATGAATATAACTTGCCTTATTTCTAAGATAAGGTGCAAAGAGATTAAGTACCTTGACTAAGGTCACCCAGCCAACTCCTTATAGGATGTTTTTGCAGATTATACAATGGTAAGTAAAAAAAAAAATATTGCCACCAGAACTCCAATTCAGACATGTGCAAGTTTATTCCAAACAAAGTATGTTTAAACATAGCTCTGAGATCAGCAGCAGACCGCAGACAAGCTCTCTCATGTAATAATACATGTATCTTAGTGTGGTGATGATTGTACAACTCTTTCTGATATAACTGAATTATTGAATTGTATGATATGTGAATTATATGCCAATAAAACTGTTAAAAATAAAATAAGTGGGGGGGAGGAAATTTTATCAAGACAATGGTTTCCCAGGACATATGCTGGCCTAGTTTGACTCAAGGCAGGGAGGCCAGATCAAAATGGTACAGGTACTCTTTGGGAGAATTATAAGAGGTCATCATGATAGATTTTTTTTTCAGTGACATGAAACCATCCCAGAGGATTATTTGCATAGAAGTTTTTTTTAAAAATTGAAAACCGAATTGGTGAGAAAAGGGTTCCAGCATTTTTTTTGTTTCCATCATATTCATACACCTGCTCATTCAGTGAGCAGAGCTCATTCAGAATAGCAATGGGTCCCATACAAGAATTTCACAGGGAAACCTCACCTCATCCATCCAATAGCCCTGATCTTTCTCCTTCAGGCTTCTTTTTGCTCCTCAAAGAACTTTTCAAGGAAATACGATTTGAGTCCCTCAAGAATGCCAGCATCTCTGATTTGACATAGTGTGATAGAGTACAGAATTCGCTGAGGGAATTCATGAGCTGGAAACATGAACCTCTATCAGTGCATAAAGATGTGTCCAGAAATCACATCTTCACATTTGATATCTTTATTTATTAAAGATTTTTCTGATTTCATAATACTTGTTTTATTTATTGTCATGTAATATTTGGGAATTAGTGTCTGGGAAAATGCTTTGTGAAGTGTAGCATGTCAAACAGATCTTAATGATCATCATTGTAACTGAGAAGTGTTTAAATATGCTTAGTAATATAAAACAAGAAGTAATGAAGCTCAGCAAAGCAAATATTTCACACACAAAAAAGTTTTAAGGAATAAGTTATCAAAGCAATCCCTCAAAGATAAGGAGGGCAATAAAGTACTCTTTACACATAATTTACCCTATGTTAGGTTTTATAAGTAATCTAGAGATGATTAAAATATAAGGGAAGATGTACATAGGCTATATGCAAATTATATGTAATAGATTTGAGACCCACAGGTTTTGGTATCTGTAGGGTTTCTGAAACCAAGCCCCCCTGGATCCCAGGAATAACTGTATTTCAAAAAGTTTGGCAGCCCCCATTGTAAAAAGGCACAGATACACCAAGAAAATAATAGGCCCAAGCAATGATAATCCATGGCCAAAATCATTAGCTGAGAGAGCACTGTAATAGATCAGGGTGACAACTTTTAAACTCCATGATAAATTTTAACATAAAAAGAGATAATCAGTTATTATGTGCCTGCAAGTATATTGCACCAGAATTTAGAGATCATTTCAAGAGTAAAGCTGATGCACTGGGTACAAAGGATCAAAGATTAGACAGGTTGTGCAATAATCGAGGATACCATACATGGAAAAGTCAGAAAGTCATTTCAATGAAAGGAACGAAAGACAAGGCCATGATTGGTGTCAAGAAACTCTGAAACTTGCTATTGAACAAAGAACGAAAAGAATAAATGATAGAGTAGAAGGTAAAAAGAATAAACAATAAAGTAGAAGAGCTGAACAGGAGATTTCAAAACACCGTTATAAAAGACAAAGTAAAGTATTGTAATGTGCAAAGGCTGGAAATTAGAAAACCAACAGGGCAAACTATTCTGCATTTCTCAAGATGAAAGAACTCAAGGCTTAAGTTGCATTCTGGAAGGTTCTATAAGTAAAAATATTGAACAAAGCAAGAAGTATCAAAAGACGGGAAAAATAAATACACACAGTCACTAGACCTAAAATAATTAATTAGTTGAATTTCAACCATTTCAGGAGGTGAAATGTGGTAATTAGATAATCTGTGATCAACTTGAGGCGTAAGAGTGAAGGAATGGATTTTAACCTGTCAATCAGGTTGCAGTTTGAAAACATCATTTGGAGACACCAAACAGATAAATAGCTCATTGGAGGTGAAACATTCCTGTTGATAAGACACATGGAGCTATTCGCATGGAGCCAGAGTCCTGGAGCTGAAGGAGACACGTGGAGACCCCTGCCAGTACTCAGATGAGTTATTTACACTGCCACTGATCCGCAAGACTTTGCACACATTGGCCTGTGTTCTTCCTGCATTCAGCATCATTGCATGTATTTGCATGAGTCTGAAGAGCAATTTATTGATGGGTATTAGAATCTGGACTATCTTGGACTTACCGCTTTCAATCTGACTATATAACCTTCAGTATGAATTACACTACAATATAAAAACAAAAACTCACTGTCATTGAGTTACTTTGGACTCCTCGTGACCCTGTAAGGCAGCACAGACCTGCCCCTGTGGGTTTCAGAGACTGTAACGCTTGACAAGAGTAGAAAATCTCTTCTTTCTCCTGTGGAGTACCTGGTGGTTTTGAACTGCTGACTTGCGGCTCGCAGCCTAACGCATAACCACTATGACACCAGGACTCCTTCAACATAACGCAAACAAAGATCCTCACAACGGGGTCTTTAAGGAAAATCACGTCAAGCAAAGAGCAGACTAAAGTTGTCAAGGAATTAATTTTACTTGAATTCACAATCAATATCCATGGGGGCAATAGTTAAAAAACTCAATTTATGACATTGGGCACATTTGCGGCCCAAGATTTCTTCATAAGGTTAAAAAGTAAAGATGTCACTGTAGACTAATATGCTCCTAACCCAAGCCCTGATATTTTCAGTCACCTCCTGTGTGCATTTGAACCGCAGGCAACAATCAAGGAGGACCAGAGAAGAATGAGTAGCTTTGAATGATGGTGTAGGTGAAGACTATGGAATATACCACAGACTGCCAGACATTTAAACACATCTGCCTTGAAGAAGTTCAGCCAGCAAACTCTTTAGGAGCGAGGGTGGTGAAACTTCATCTCATGCACTTGGGACTTTTATCAGGAGGAACTAGTCCCTGCAGACGGGCATTAGGCTTGTTTAACTAGACAGTCAGCCAAAAAGAAGACCCTTAAAGAGAAGGACTGGTCCTGTGGCAGCGACAATGGGGTCCAGGAGAGCAATGATTCTGAGGATGGTGCAGGCTGGGCAGGGGGTAGCTCTGTTGTTCACAGAGTCACTGTGAGTCAGATCCCACTCCACGGCCCCTAAAAACTCTGCCGTCTGAGGGAAGCACACAATTCCATCTGTGATGGGCAAACCCAGCCTGCATCTGCCCAAGACTCTAGTCCAAAGTAAACCAGAAAGCAGAGATATCTGAAACTTTTTAATAGGAACACATTCATCTAGAATGTAAGAATCGGCATAGCACGTAGATATAGACCAAGTATGACTCCTTAGTAGGCTGTACATAAAGGGGTGGGTGGTGGAGAAGAAGTGTAATTTTTAAAACATTTAAGAGGCTCATCTAAAATCTATGATGTACACATTGTTGAATACCCTTTTTCTTTTTTATCATTTTATTGGAAGCTTTTATAACTCTTATCATGATCAATACATACATCAATTGTATGCAGACCACATTTGTGCATTTGTTGTCATCATCATTCTCAAAACATCCTTCTTCTACTTAGGCCCTTGGTATCAGCTCCCCATATTTCCCCTCCTTTCCCACTCCCCCTCCCTCATGAGCCCTTAATAATTTACAAACTATCATTATTTTATCATAATTCTTAATTTTTTGGCATCACTGCCCTCTGGTGGTCATGGGAGCTACCCAGCCTTGCTCCTAGAGAGCTGCTGCTGGATTTGAACTGCCAAATCAATGGGCCACAGTCCTGCACTCAACCACTACACCACCAGGGCTCAGCAATACTTAATTTTTTAATAAAATGTTAAAAAGGAAAATTTTCATACTAACTGGACACTCGATGATATTAAGGAGTGACTTATTTTTTATGGAATATTTGTATTTAGGTCTTCATAAGCCTTCGCTTTCAGAGTTACAGACTGAAATATTTACATAGGAGGGGACATATTTTGTTACAAGAAATCTAGTGTTAGAAGGGACTAGGGCATATCAAAGCAATAAGACTGGCACAAGTCAATCATTGTTGAAGCCAGGTGGAACAGACCTGGGGTTTCAATACAGAGAGTATTCTCTCTGCTTCTGCAAATGTTTCAAATAGATAGTAAAGGAAAGTGGGACAAGCTGCACTAATTAAAAGTAGTTTGCAGAAGTTAAGGGGAATCTTACTATTATTCTCAGCGGGAAGCTAACCCGGCTAAATTTTACTAAATACACCACAAAGATGCTCTAAAGAGAGACCAAGGAAACCTCTAGAGATTGGTGCTGCACTTTTTGTTTATTTGTTTGTTTATTTGTTTCTCTTCCTTTCATGTAGCAACGATACACTTAAATAACAGCCAAAAGAAAGAACACATAAATGGTTCTGTTATTGGGCATGCTGCTCACTGAGGCATCCGCTATAGGCCAGGCCCTTTCCTCAGTGGATTTGTGGAACTTCTGTGACAATCCAAAATCCAGCTGGTGAGACAAAGACGGCATACATAAAGCAATTAGAAGTCAGGTCAGAGCAACACATTATAGCACAGATGGCTAACTGTCGCTAGAGATTCGTGCCACCCTTCCACGAGGAAAGTTGGGCCAGGGACCCAAATGCCCCACGGGGGAGCTGTTTCCAAGCACAACGTGGGTCCCTGTGACTAGCTCTCATCCAGCAAAATGATGCCATGTCATTTCTGGGTTGAGACGACTAAGAGACACTTTTCATTCTTTCTCCTGAACACCAAGGCCCCGAAGACCGCCTCCCCAAGCTCTGCATTAAAAGATGGCAGAGACTGTCAGGCGGAGGCCCTCGGTGGCTGCAAATGGCTCCCTGTCACCACCAGTTAGCGCCCTGTGGCTGCTAACCTGAATGGTTGGCGGTTCAAGTCTACCCGGAGGCAGAAGAAAGGTCTGGTGGTCGATTTCTGAACATTAGTCACTGAAAATCCTGCAGAGTTCAGCTCTACTCTGACATACCTGGCGTCACCCTGCATGAGCTGGATTAGACTTTTTGGCTTTTGTCACCAACAAACGATAAATATGAGTCTATGAGATGAAGGCAGAGATGTTAGCTTTGATCTGTGAATAGAGATTAGTGTACACACCAATTGATAAGTGGGATATTGTGGCGTATGGAGGCAATAAAACAAACAATGACCGTTAGGGTTACAGGTCGTGTATTCCAAGCAAAATGTGTGTCTGCATGTCGCTACGATCGCTGGGTGACTGCAGGGAAGCTCGCTCAGTAATGTATCTATCTTATTCTGATTAAAGTGCCTTAAAGAAAAAGGGGTTCAATCAAAACAGGGACTTCCCAGGGGCTCCGCTGGACCGGTGCAGTTCAAGACAGCGGAGCCAGCTCGGAATGTGATGGCAATATTTTAAAAAGGTTATGGTAACTGCTTGGGGGACTTCCTAAAGAGTAAAATCCTGGTAGCTCCCCCCCCCCCCCCCAAGGATCCAGGACTATCACTGAGGCTTAGTGGGAAGATATTTTAAGAAAACTGAAAACTGCAGTGGGAGAGGAAAGGCCAGGAAAGTTGACCCCAGCATTTTTTTTTCCATTAGGAGAATGCATTGCACATTCTGAAAGGGTATCAAGGACTGGGTATTCAATCAACCCTCCAGCCCTGATCTTTCCCCACCAGGCTTCTTTTTGCCCCGGATTCCAAGAACATTTCAAAGGAACAATAGGTGAGTCCCGTGGGGGTAACAAAGCTGGGATTGTGTAAATCGAGGAAGGAGCACAGAAATCCTGTGGAAAGGAAGAGAGGGGCGCAAACCCTACCCTCAGAAGTGCTTCGCTCCTGGAGGAGGCATGGGGAAACAATCTCTTCCCATGGTGGCATTTTTGTTTCATCCAGGTTGCCATGATTTTGTAGTAATCCCTGCTTACCTACCCGTGTAAATTCACAAATGAAAAATCGCTGCAGTTCAGACAAATTTCAAAAGTTTCCTGGAGAAGGTGGCCCTTGACCCAGATATTAAGTTGTGAGGTATAGGTGCTAGATAGAAAGGGGGAAGGCTCCCAGAAGGGGGACTCTCCTGGGAGCAGCAGCAAGGCCCAGTGAGGCCTTCCTGGAGGGAAGGATAAAGAAGCAGGGGCAGACTGGACTATGGGAATCATGAATTTAGCATCTGATTCTATGGCAACCACTGTATTTTCTGGAAGAAGACAGTGTCATTTAAAATAGGAAAATCTGGGGCTGAGCCCCGGTGGCATAGTGGTTGTGTGCGGGACTGCGGCCCACTGGGACGGAGGTTCAATTCCAGCAGTGGGACTGGGCCTCCTACTCCCACCGCCGGAGAGCAGTGATGCCCCCCAAAAATAAAATAAAATAAAATAAAATAAATAAAAAATAATAAAATAGGAAAATCTGTCTAGACAAAAGAGCAACGAATGCATCCAAGAAGAGCAGATTACCTGGCTATCAAGGTAAGAGGTGTTGTGGCCATGAGTTTTGATCCCAGTAGGCACAGTGTTAGCAGCTCCGTAGAAAGGAAGGGGAAAATACGAGTCTCATCTGAAGCATGAATTCACCAGGCTTAACAAGAGAGAGAAAAACTTCAATCTCATCCCAGCTCCCAGATTCTTGAATTTTGTTTTTTTGGGGCAAGGAGTTCCTGCCTGGTGTCAATGGGTTCAGCGCTCAGCCTCTGACTGAAAGGTTGGCAGTTCGAGTCCACTCAGAGGCCCTTCCAGTAAAAGGCCTGGGGAGCTCCTTCTGAATGATCTTAGTCACGGGAAACACACGAAGTGCAGTTCTGCCCTATGCAGACCCCTATGGGATCACCATGGTAAGAATCAACTCTGTGGGAAGTGACTGTTTATTTTTTTCTCTTACCTTGAGCACATGACCGAACCTCTCTGCTGCCCAACCTTTTTATGTCTGTGTTCAATTTTTGTAGAAAGACATTAAATTTCATAGAGCATAGATAGCAGGCATCTAGGGCTTAGGGGATTTGTCGAAAGAAAATCAATGTGGGAGAGGGAGAAGAAGACTATAAAAAAGAACAAAGGAAGGAAAATGAAATTAAAATTTAAAAAGCATACATAGGGCAAAATGAACATTTTATTTTGTGGCCAGTTTTCTAAAAGAAGCAAATAATAAATCTTTGAAGTGCTGCATAATCATTTTCAGGTTCTGAATTAAGTGCTGTGATGAGATTTTACATGCTATTAGAATACTATGGTCATAATGGTTACACCAGACAAAGAGGGACATTGATCTTGGTTTTAGGATCTGTCAAAACAGCAATCAGGGTAAAAGTGATGAAGCTACATTTCAAAAACAAAAGGAAATAAGCGGGGGCGGGGGAAATCAATTGATCAGACTGGTGCTGGTGGAGGAAGGCAGTGTGCTACATCACGAAGGAGAGTTCATTTCTTGGGGACTGCGAATAGAAACATCATTACTAGAGGGTACACGTCTGCCCTGCCTTGCTCAAAATAGGTTTTCTTGAGCCTTTTACTCTGAAGTGTGCCGTGTCCCTTAGGATACCACAGACGGCCTATTTCTACCACCTAGTCCCAGGCCTGCACACTAATCTTTTACCTCACCTGTTAGAGGTTAGTCTAAATTAGCTTTATTGATTGGGGGAATGAGACATAAATTTAATATGACTTTTATACCCATGGCCCCTGACCGAGCATAGCACGAGCAGTATCTGAAGAATAAAATTCAGAATGATGCTTAAAAGGAGTTATACTTTAAACTGCAAACACATATCCTTAGCTTCTATTTTTCAGATTGTTTGAATTCTACAAAAAGAAAGAAAGAAAATTGCTTTCAATATTGAACCACGATAGACTGCAGTCTGTACACTGTAAACATAAAGAATCTTCAATCAATGGACTTAATCAAGTCAGCACCTTTCCATTCCTCTTTTCAGACGGAAATCCAACATCCTGCCACTGTAACCTTGACTGCAGTCTTGACATGGAGGTCGCCATCTTTGAAAAGAGAAAGCTAGAATCTCACCTCATTAACTCCACTGGAATGCAGGTAATATTAAAGAAGGATGACTTCATTTCTGAATTCAACAATTAATTTCCATGATATTATAGCCAGCATACAGTTATGAAACCTGGTTTCTGGGTCTTTGATGCCTGATACCTGATCCTTTCAACATCTCATGATGACATAAGTTGGTGTGTATCTTCCATGTGGGCTTTGTTGCTTCTCAGCTAGATGGCTGCTTGCTTATCTTCAAGCCTTTAAGACCCCAGATGCTATAGCTTATGATAGCCAGGCACCATCAGCTTTCTTCACCACATTTGTTTATGAACCCATTTTGTCTTCAGCGATCCAGGACAAAACATCATCTCATTGTTAAGGGGTGGGAGGGGGGGAGTGTGGAATGGAGACTCAAAGCCCATCTGTAGGCAATGGGACCTTACAGATGGGTCACGGGTAGGAGACAGGCCAGCAGGGTGCAGTGTAATATTGATGAAACATACAGTCTTCCTCTACTTCTCTAATGCTTCCTCCCCACCCCCCAGTTCTTTTATCATGACCCCAATTCTACCTTACAAATCTGGCTAGTCCAGGGCATATAAACTGGTCCAGATCAGAGTTGGAAAGACAGGGAATCACGGACAGATAAATACCCTTGGGACCAATATTGAGAATAGCCATACCAGGAGGAGAAGGGAAAGGCGGGGGAGAAAGGATCACAATGACCTACCTATAATCCCTTCCCTGGGGGATAAATGACAGAAAAGTGAATAAAGGAAAGCATTGGTCAGTGTAAGACAAGAAGAAATAATAATAATTTATAAATTATCAAGGGTTAGTGAGGGAGAGACAGTGGAGGAGGTTGGGGAAAGAATAAAGAGCTGATACTAAGGGCTCAAGTAGAAAGAAAATGTTTTGAGAATGATGGTGGCAACAAATGCACAAATGTGCTTGGCACAATGGATGGATGGATGGATGATAATAAGAGTTGCCTGAGCCCCCAATAAAGGGATTTATTTAAAAAAAAAAAAACTCATCCAGAAAAGACTTGGAAAGGTTGTATGTTGAAAACTGCCACTTGGTGGTGCAGTGGGTTACATAAGGTCAGCAGTTTGTACCCAGCAGCCACTCCAGGAGGCTGTCTGCTCCCCCATAGAGTCTCAGTCTCAGAAACCCTAGGGGGCAGCTCCCCTCAGCCTTCCTGGGTCGCTATGAGCAGGGGTGGGTGGGCTTTAGAGTACTCTTAGTGCTTTCCTTACAGTTTTGCTGGGCGGATAATCAGGAACAGTGATACATCGCTGGAGTCCTCCAGAGAGCTCGGAGGTGACTCAGCCTTCTGTTGGGGCGTTAGGGGTCCTCTGTACTCACACGAGGTGCTGTGAGGATGCGCCAAATCAGACATGTCAGAGACTCCACATACCGCAGAGCAAAACTCATCGCCACTCCCCACTGTCCCCCATCCAGCCCCACCGCCTGGATCCCTCTGTCCTTAACGTCTACCTTAGAAGAAGTCACTGAGCTACTGAGAGGAGGGAGGAGGGAGGATGACATTTCCATAGACAGAATGAAGACCTCTTTGGGTCAATAGGTTAGATCTGGCTTTAATGGGGTCACTACTGCTGTAATGAGAGCTGCATGTGGAGTGGTCATTTCTGAGTCAAGGGGGGCGGGGGGGGGTGGGCATCAGGAGAGGACGGAGGTCAGGTGCTCCAAGCCACAAAGGAGGCATAGCGCAGACAGGATGAGGCAGCAGCTGGGGCCAAGGCCTCCTGGTATATACGCATCTCATGCTAGGAAACCGTCACTGCTCTCCTCCTCCCCTCCTTCTCGCACAGATGAAGAAGCTAAATGCCGCTAACGTGCCCAAGGGCACTGTAAACCGAAGCAAAATAAAACCCCGTTGCCTTACCCCCACGTGCCAGAGCAGAATCCTGCCCCAGGGATTTCACTGGGTCTGACCTTTTGCAAGGAGATGCCCAAGCCCTTTGTCCAGAGGTGAAGTCTAGTGTAGAAAATGGATTCCAAGCCAGGAGGACAAAGCTCTACATTTAGCCACACCCCTACTGAAATTAGAACTTGAGATGGGCAGTTTGAGATCAACTGAAAGAAAAAGGGGGCCTTTCCTGGCAGTGAGGAGCCAAAGCAAAGGTCACACAGTAAGAGCTGGCGTTGCCTATTGCTGGAACAGTGTGGAAGCGTACTCGCCTGAGCGAATGGGCTGCCGCATTATGAACATTGTAGGACTTAGACCACTTTGAAGCACATTCATATCCATCTCCCAGGACAATCCTTTCAACAAAGGAAAAGAAAGTGTGGCTATACCTTGTCTGCATAGGAAGAAACTAAAACTCCACCTCGGGTCCCTCCTGCCTCGGGACCCTTGCACAGATTGTCTGGGAAAACACTTCTCTTTTTCACCTTGTTCAGTTCTCACCATCCATCAGATCTCAGGGCTCCCTTGACCTCCTAAGAGCAGTTGAACGTTCCCGGGTCAAGTCCTTCGCTGATTATCCTCTTAGGACATCGGACCATGCTTTGTCAGGGCATTTATCCTATTCCTAGTGGGAATGTATGAGAGAAATAATACACAGAACCTTGCTCCGCTTAGGGATGGTCATCATACACTGTCCATATGTAATACACTATTTATAATTCAGGAGGCATAGGGAGTTACACGTTAGGTGACCAACCACCAAGTCAGTGGTTCAAAGCAATGAGCAGCCCTGCAGGAGAAAGAGGAGACAGTGTGCTCTGGGTAAGATTTGCAGCCTCAGAAACTCCAGCCCTATAGGGTGGTGACTAGGAGTTAGAATTGGCTAAATGTCAGTGGGGTTTTGTTTTGCTTTTAAAAGTCATTTATTATAGATAATTGAGAGACCTTAAGCAAAGACCTTAACCTGGAAAAGGAAAGATTTGGCAGAGAGGCTCTGTGTGAAGAAGGCCTGTTGAATAGAGTGGGTTTGTTCTATGGCTTTCCGGGGAACAGAACAAAGACAATGGGGTGACAGCGAAGGAAGGCAGACTTCACTGAGATGTAAGGAAGTGAAATGCGTAATGATGAGACCAGTTCAAATACCATGTGGGTGGTCTGTTCAGGTGGGGAGCATTCAAACAAAGGTCAAGGGAACTTCCACCTGACAGGGGGGGTTGTAGAGGAAATTCCTGGTCTGGTTGGGAAATTTGCAGACGTTTAGACCTTTCCAGGCCCGATATACTTCTACAGGTCAGGGAGGGACTTGCAAGTAAAATGGAATTTGATTTGAACTGACCTCAAAGAGGTCTTGTGATGCCTGACTAACGGGGCCCTTTAAGAAATAGATCTGCATCTGAGGGTGGTCACTGCTACTGTTGGTGTGGTCTTTGAGAGCCAGCATTCCAACGGTCATCAGGGCGATGCAGCTGCTACTGTGACTAAAATGCAGAAAAGAGCCAAGTCTACAAGGGAACAAGCTCAAGGTCAATTCCCTTCCTCCTAGCCGAGCCTCTCCCAGCTCTCTCATGACCTAACTCCACATACCCTTCCACACTGTGTGCAAAGAGGTCTCCCTGAGTGCTCAGAGGCCTCCTTCCAACCTGCCAGTGAGGTGGTCCCTTTACCCAGCTACTGAAGACTGGGTCTTCTGCTGAGAACAAAGTTACAGCCCTGCTTCTCTCTTCTCTTGCAAAATGAAGCTCATAGACAATGAAAGAGAGGAAGATGAAATGAATCTTTAAAAAGACATGTTTAATGCTTTATTTCTAGCTGAGTTTGTACAAATCGAAGAACTTTAAAAATCTGTGAAGCTCACATCCAGCGGCGGCTCACAGGAGCAGCACTGGGTAGTGCCCACGACCACCAGAGGCAGTGATGCCCCCCGCCAAAAAAAAATTACAAAAACTAAAAAATCTGTGAAGCTGGAGAAAATTCTCATTGAGGAGCTGAGGTTCAAGAACCCCAGGACAAACGTGGGCTAGCAAGAGATCGGTATTTGTTACTCTCCGGGAGTGAAGGCCTGGGCCAACAATGATAGTTTTCCTGTAGAGAAATGTCATGTGAGTGTCAAACAAACAGCTTTTAAAATGTGCAATTCAACCCATGTGTGAACTGTCTAGTTAGATAAACGGTAGCATTTCTCACCGTAGTGTCCATTTTGCTGGATGGTAAGAGGGCCAGTAATTCACTCCTCAAATATTTACTGAATACCTACTAGGTAGATCTAAAGAGACCATCAAAATAGATATGATCTTGAATGTCATAAGGGCTTAAAATCTAATGTAGACTTTAAAATTAAAAGCACCAAATTAATACAGAGGTATAAGTTGTGAGGATCGCTATGTAGGGAAAGGGTCAGAGACTCCTACTAGCCACCCACAGGAGACTTTTCTGAGGAAGAGATGGTTAGTGAGGAATTAAGAATAAATGTGAATTAGCCGCTCTGCCACCAAAGTTCCTGCAACAGCCCATAATCAAAGATAAAGGGAGGTATTGCTGCTGCAGCCTCCAGGCTCATTCCCCAGGGGGCAGTATCACCCTCTGGAGGCAACACAAGAAACACTGAACAGCCTTGGAGATGTTTTGGGACAGGTCTACTCTCTGCTATGGTGCATATGAGTCAGAGTCTACTGGATGGCACAGTTTTTAAATGAATGTTGAGTAACTGAAACTACAGTCATCTTAGTATCTGAAGGAGGTTGGTCCTCTTTTTTTTTTTTAATCATTTTATTGGGGGCTCATACAGCTCTAATCACAAGATATACATACATACTTTGTGTCAGTATTTACATCTCTTTTTTGGGGAGGGTCTCTTACAACTTTTATCACAATTCATACATCTATACATTGTATCAAGCACATTTGTTACCCTCATCATTCTCAAAACATTTACTTTCTGCTTGAGTTCTTGGTATCAGTTCCTCATTTTCCCCCTCCCTCTCCCTTCACCCCTCCCCCATCCCTCACAAACCCTTAATAATTTATAAATTATTGTTATGTAGATCCTTGTAATTGATTTCCCCTTTCTACTGCACCCTCTCTCCCACCTCCTAGTATTGCCACTCTCATCATTGGTCCTGAAGGGATCATCTGTCCTGGATTCCCTATTTCCAGTTCCTATCTGTACCAGTGTACATCCTCTGGTCTAGCCAGATTTGTAAGGTAGACTTGGGATCATGATAGTTGTGTGTGTCGGGGGGCGGGGGGGGCACTAGCATTTAGGAACTAGAGGAAAGTTGCATGTATCATCATTGCTACTCTGCACCCTGACTGGCTCATCTCCTCCCTGTGACCCCTCTGTAAGGGGATGTCCAGTTGCCTATAGATGGGTCTTGGGTCCCCACTCTGCCCTCCCCCTCACTCAGAATGATTGATTTTTGTTGTTGTTGTTCTTTGATGCCTGATATCTGATCCTTTCAACATCTTATGATCACACAGGCTGGTTTGTTTCTTCCATGTGGGTTTTTTTGCTTCTGAACTAGAAGGCTGCTCATTTACCTTCAAGTCTTTAAAATCCCAGAGGCTATATCTTTTGATAGCTGGGCACCATCAGCTCTTTTCACCACTTTTGCTTACACACACATTTGTCTTCAGCAATCATATTGGGAAGGTGCACATACAATGATATAATTTTTTGTCCTTTGATACCTGATAGCTGATTCCCTCAGCACACTGTGATCACATAGACTGTTGTGCTTCTTCCATGTGGGATTTCTTGCTTCTGAGCTAGATGGCTGCTTGTCCATCTTCAAGCCTTCAAGACTCCAGATGCTACATCTTTTGATAGCCAGGTACTATCAGCTTTCTTCACCACATTTGCTTGTGCACTGGGTGATGGTTCTTGGACATCTGTGGATACCAAAAGCTATGGACACTCAAGGCCCTTAAATAAGATAGTTTTGTATTTGCATATCACCTATCCACATCCTCCCATATACTTTAAATTGTCCCTCAGAATTCCAAACATACTTCCATCAAGTCGGTTCTGACTCAGAGATAACCTATAGGACAGGGTAGAACAGTGGGCTTTTAAGACTCTAAGTCTTTTTTGTTTGGGGTGGGGGGGGGGAGGCATCACTGCTCTCCGTTGGTGGGAGTAGGAGGCCCAGCCCCACTGCTGGAATTGAACCTCCGTCCCAGTGGGCCGCAGTCCTGCGCACACAACCACTACGCCACCGGGGCTCAGCCCAAGACTCTAAGTCTTATGGGAATAGAAAAGCCTGATCTTTCTCCTGCTGAGAGGTGGGTGGTTTTAAACTGACTTTTCAGTTAGCAGGCCAATGTATAACTTGCTATACCACCAGGACTCACGCACAATATACCAGTAATTATCATTCTCTCAAAATACAGAAAAAACATAAATTAAGGTATCAGTGGTTCACAATAAAAAGGAAAAATTTCCAAAAAATGAACACTTAGAGACTGTTAACACATTCTTATTTCACATACAAGGAAATAGCAAGCATTATTTGGCTAATAAAACACTCACAGGGTCCCAAAGTTGTTAGTTTTTCAATTAAACGGATACTTGTTGGGCAGAAACTTGGCTAGTCTCTGTGGCTGCCAAAATAAATAGCTTCCACTGGGAAAGAGAGACAGAGGGATCATCAGCTTTCTGCCAAACAGATGAAACTGTCTCGACCAGCTTCAATACGTTGGGACTATTCTGCCGCCAGCAGAGGGAAGAATCAGAGGGAGCATGGTAAAGAGGAGAGCTTTAGGGTTCCCTGAACTGAGGGGGGAGGGGGAAACTAGAGAGAGGGGCAAGGGAAGTTGGAATGGCGATGTGCCCCATGAACTCCACCTCCTAAAGAACGGGTAGAAGGCATTTGTGAAAGTATTATATTATAAGAACAAATTTGGGGAGGGGAGATTCGTGAGGTTTAATCATATGAAATGAATAACAGTCAACGATTTGTGTCCACAAAAATAATGCCTACAACTGATTCGATCCTGATGGTGCAGTGGTTACCCATGAGGCTGTGAGGCTGTGATCCTTATGGTCATCTGTTAAAAACCACCACAGCTCTTCGAGAAAAAGACTGGGCTTTCTACTCGGTGCAGCAAGTTTGGGTTTGGGGTGATTCAATTCAACACGAAAGAGTCCACATCAGCATAGAGGGTAAATACACAGAGCTTGTAAGAGAAGTAAAAAAGAATTTGGGGTTGGAGAGTCTAGGCTTGAATTGTCTTCTAAGATGTTTCAACTTAAAAAAAAAAATAGCCGATGGAATAAGCAAATCTCCAACGAACTTTTGATAAATGCCTAATAAAAATATCTTTAAATATTTAAATAATTTCAAATTCAAAAGGAAGTGTTCATTGTTAGAATCACAAAGAAAAAATTAAATCATGATATTCATTATTAATAAAGAGTCAGAGAAACAAGAGGCTCCTGCTGAGCATATAAATTACAATAATCCTTCTGGAGGGTCATTTGAATACCCTTTGTTCTACTTCTGGGTCTTTAGCTCAAGGGAATAGTAATGGATGTTAAGACTGAATAGAAGATTGAGCCAAGATACTCTTAATATCTAACTATAGAGAGCTGTTTTTTAAGAAATCATGACTCACCCTTACAACAGCTTTAAATTATATTTACATGAACACTTAATAACATGGAAAATGCTCATAAAATGTTGTTATATGAAAATAATAGGCTATAAAATAGCCTGGGTATCAATCAGAAACCTTAAGAATTAGGTCACAACGAGGTTTGAGTCTTATAGTCACTAAATATGTATATTCATATTTATTACTAAACATACATATATGTGTATTTATTTATTTACAGTTATGGGACTTTGGACAAGTAACCTATCCTTTCTGTAACAATATTATCATGGGGGGAGGAGAAAATTGGTATTAATTCTAGAATAAAATTCATAAGGTCTTTGTAAAGGGTAAATGAATGTGTACACATAAAACTCTTAGAAACTGGCTTGGCTTATAGTATACATTACCTGAGAATTGATTATTAGTCATATCATTAATCTACCGCCTGCCTGGCACTTTGTCTGACTGTGGTGCTTGCTTGTGGCTGTGATGCAGGAAGGTAGGCCAACAGGATTCTGAAGGCCAGCATGGTCACCCAGGACGGGCAGGTCCCAGGGATGCTTCCAGACTAAGACAGACTAGAAAGAAAGATCTGGTGATGTATTTCTGAAAATTTTCCAGGGAAAACTGTTGGGGTTCCAATGACAACCCCCAAATTTTTGTTAACACGCATAAGTATATAGGTGTTTGAGTAGGAATATGCGGGAACATATGTGTGCACAGATAATGTAGCTATACAAATCCGCCGCCACGGACTCAATTCCATCTCCTGGTGACCTTACAGGACAGAGCACAACTGCTCCTTTGGGGTTTCCCAGACTAAATCCCTACAGGTGTGGACAACCTCCTCTTTCTCCAGAGGCATGACTGTCGGGCTCAGTGGCTGCCATTGTGATCAACAGCTCAGTTCATTGCATGCTACACCACTAGGGCTCCCCAGTGATCCCTCAGGGCATAGTAAAGCCGATCATTAGGGTTTCTGAGACTGCAGACCTTTTTTGTTTTCCGCATCACTGGCCTTATAGAAGTAGGAGGTCCACCCTTGCTCCTGGAGAGCTGCTGCTGGATTTGAACCGTTAACCCTGTGGGCCGCCGTCCCGCACACAACCACGGCACCACGTGGGCTCAGCTGAGACTTTAGCTCTTTATAGGAGCAGAAAACCCATCTTTCTTCTGAAGAGTGACTAGTGAGTTTCAGTAGTTCCTCTTATAATTAGTAGGTCCATGTTTAGCCCATGAAGCATGGGATCATGCGAAGTATCTATTGGCATATATAATACAGGTATGTGTACATGCATGTAGGAATTCCTGCAATTATGGATACTTTCCAAAGCATAAATAAACATCTTACCAAGATTTCTGGGTTTGAAGACTTACAATCATAGTCTCATGGGACAACTTAGTTAATTGGCATGCATAACTCCTAAGTCTCAGTGTGATGAATAGTATCTGGGGTCTTAAAATCTGGTAAGTGACCAAGTAGATATAACGATGGGTCTCTACTTGTCCAGAACAAAAGGAAGAGATGGAGAACAAAGACTCAGAGAAGAAAGTAATGCACTGAGCTAATAGTTTACAGGGACCACAGGCTCATAAAACTGGAGATGAGAAGAACTACATGATGTTCAACTACCCTGATCAGGGCCACAGCAGATGGATCCTGAGAGAATGAGAGAAAAATGTGGAACAGACTCAAGTTCTTAAAGAACCCAGACATATTGGACCAAAATTATCTCTTGAGGCCACCTTTCAACTAAAAAGTCATTGACTCATAACATAAAAAACATTACCCATAAATAATGAACTCCTTCAAAAAAATTACCCATATGAACCAAAAAAATTGAATAAATACACACACACACACACAGAGGTACCCTCCCAAAACAGAAAAACTCCACTGGGTGGGGCTTTCATAGTATGCACTTTCCCCACTAGGTGAGCATCAAACAACTCACTCTGAGTTAGTGCACCCAGTGGCATAACCTGGGAAGGTTATCTCTGGTCACAGAGGTATTTTTTATAAAAGCAGTTGTACTCAGACCTCACCTTTTTGGTGATGGTCAATTTAAGAGAACAGTGTGTGAAATTTTGCTTCCTGCTCAGGAAAAATGCTACAGAAACTGTTGTGATATTGAACACAGCCTACAAGAACAGCGCTATGGGAAAAATGCAAGTGTAAAGTGGTCTTCTCATTTCAAAAAAGGTGAAATGTTGATTGATGACAAACCTCATTCTGGACATCTGTCAACTTCCCAAATGGGCAAAAATGTCCACTCATAGTGCATTTGGAGTTCGTTCCACCAAGTCAGACTGTGCATCAAGCTTTCTACTTCGAGGTTCTGAAAAGATTATGTGACAAAAGTCCCGATTTGTGACAGAGGACTTATTTTGTCACCACAGCAACACACCTGTTCACGCAGCCATCTCAGTGTGCCAGTTTTGCGAAAAAAAAACCCAAAACAAACCAGCATGACTCTCTTGCCCCCCACACCCTACTTGTCTGACCTCGTTCCATGCAACTTTTCTTGTTTCCAAAAAGGAAGAGGGACCTGAGAGGACAGCAATTTGACAACATAGAGGAGTAGAAGAAAAAATGAGGGAGGTGCTGTCAACCATCCAGACAGGTGCATTTGAAAAATGTTTTTCCAAGAATGAAACTTCAGATTTAACAGATGTATTAAGTGCAATGGAGAGTGCTTTGAAGGTGATAGGGTTGTTTTGTAAAGCAACTTAAATACATAGCTTTGAAAAAATCTGGGGGTGTTTTTTTGGGGTATACGCCTGTGTGTGTGTGTGTGTGTATGAAGGTATATGTAAACAAAAGGGAACCCTGGTGGCATCGTGACTGTGTTGAGCTGCTAACCTCAAGGTCAGTAGTTCAAAACTACCACTCTCTCCTCTGTGGAAGAATGAAGAGTTTTTCTATATAAAGAATTGCAGTCGTCCTGGAAACCCACAAAGTCAATTCTACTCTGTCCTACAGGTCGCTGTGGGTCAGAATGGCAGCTAGTTACCTAAGTACATACACATGCATATATAACTATAGTTATAGCATGAGTACATACATATTTGGGTGTGCTACATATATCCTCCCATACATAGTAGAGCTAAGAGAGGGTGCGTTATGACTGTTGCCTAGATGTATGCAAACATCTCATCGAATTGCTGTACTGGATTAAAGTGCTTAGGATCACAGTCTACAGGACCATTTGGTCAACTGGCATAAGTATGAAGTTCTATATCCGAATATGGTGAGTCATTTGTGAGGTCTTGATACTTACCAATGAACACATGCAAATGATCTAGTGAACTCTTCTTGTTGAGCAAAAGAAAATGAAGGGACCCAAAGTCTGAAAGAGAAACTAGTCCACAGGATGAATAGCTCAGCTATGTGGCCTCTTCTGCCCTGAAACCAGAAGAACAAGATGTTGTCTGGCTTCTGCCACCATTCATTCTGACCAGGGACACAATGAAAGGTCCTGGATAGAACAGAAGAATTATAGAGAATAAAAATTCCATTTCCTAAAAAAGATCAGACATACCAAACTAACAGAATTCCAAGATTATTGCCCTTAATTATCCTTTGAGCTTAGAAATGATGCCATTCCTGGAGGTCGCTTATGAATGGAATAACGGACTGGATTATAAAACAAACAAGAGCACCCCTGAGGAATGTGCTTCCTTAGATAATCAACAACATGGGATTGGGTAACATCAACAGTTACCCAAAAGCAGAAATGAGACGGCAAGGAGGGGCAGGGAAGATAGACCAATGAAAACAGAACAAGGAGAATGGAAATAATGATCATTTTGACACATCAGAAAAATGTAACCAATGTCACTGAACAATTTGTACAAGAATTGTCCAATGGAAACCTGATTTACTGTGCAAACTTTCACCTCAACACAAAAAAATAATCAGAGAGAGAGAGAGAGAAACGTCATCCACATGAGACTACCAGGCCACAAACTAAAGCAAAAATGAGAAAGTAGGGGAAGCTAGAGGACTGATCATGGGACAACCAGAATGGAATGAATCAGAAGAATGACACCTGGTCAACAATACAACCAATAAAGGGGCTGAGCCCCAGTGGCATAGTGGTTGTGTGCAGGACTGCGGCCCACTGGGATGGAGGTTCAATTCCAGCTCCACAGGGTCAAAGGATGGGCCTCCTACTCCCATCATCAGGGCAATGATGCCCTAAAAAAACAAAAAAACAATACAACCAATAATTTGTGTATAAATTGTTCAATGGAAATTAGTTGTGTAGACATTATTAAGCAGGAACATAATTTGCGGTGTAACAGCTTCAGTTACACAGTTAATGTTAACACTAAAATTTTTTAAACAAACAAACTTAGGAATTACAACAGAATATATTCAAAATAGTGCAAGAAGATGAGCCTTCTCGAAAGAAAGGCACTCAAAATGCACAATGATGACAACTCCTAACTCCAGCATACCAAAAGTCATGACGGCAGTGTAGGTTTAGACAATATTGTATTCTGTTAGACATTAAGGTTGTCATGATTTGGGGCTGACTTGATAGCAAATAACAATATTATTAGTATCCATTGTCAACATATTAAATCGACTTTGAAGCTCACTTAAGCAGCAAAGGTGGGAAGGAGAACCACCTGGCCAGAGCCACACCCAGGGCATTCTGCCAAGTTGGTCCTATGAAGTCACTACCAAAGTTGCCAAGCATTGACCCCAGGGTTTGCACAGCCAAGTCCCTGGATGTGGACACTGCGCACTGCCACAGAGCAGCTGTCTCTGCTGCCCCTGGAAACCGGATGCAGCTGCCATTGTCTCAGTGCCTGGACAGAATGGACTCTGCGTCATCCCTGTTGCTTGAGTCACCAGCTCCTGAATTGAAGTCTGGAGAGGATGCAGCTGCTTGCCTGCGCCGAGTCCCCCATGCCCTGTTCTAGGAGGAGTTTAAGGAAGGGCCACCGCTATTTTCATTGCATAGAGAAGAAGACATATTTTCTAAGGTGGGGAATCCCATGAACTCAGTGAATTGGTTATATATTGGAGAGTAAGAGATAGATATAAATAATCTTTTGATCTCTGAATATATATGTGTGTACAAATATTTATGCCAATGAATTAATCTGAAATAAAAATTAGAAAGTAACCTAAATGTATATTTTATATGGACATTCTTCAGTGTTAATGATTGATTTTGCACCCTCCCACTACAGAAGAGTCGCAGGGAGGAGACAGGCCAGTTGAGGTGCAGTAAGGTAGCGATGAAGCATACAATTTTTCTCTAGTTCCTGAAGGCATCCTACCCCCAACTATCATGGTCCCTGCTCTACCTTACAAATCCAGTTGGACTGGAGATGATACACTGGTACAGATGGGTACTGTAGATGCTGGGAACCCAGGTCAGATGAACCCCTCAGAACCAGTGGTAGGAGTGGAGTTACCGGATGGGTGGAGGGAAGGTGGGGTAGAGAGTGGGAGCCAATGACAAGGATCTACACATAACTTCTTATCTGGAAGACAGACATCGGGGAGTGGGTGAGGGGAGACATCGGGCAGTGTAAGATATGACAAAATAATAATAATTTATAAAGTATTGAGGGTTGGTGGGGGACAGTGGAGAGGGAGTGGGGAAGGTGGGGAAAAGATGAAAAACTGACGTCAAGGGCTCAAGATATTTGGAGAATGATGACGGCAGCAGGCATGCGAAGGTGCTTGGCACGATATATGTATTGTGATAAGCAATGTAAAAGCCCCCAATAAAATGATTACAAAAAAAATAGATCAAATGGATTAAGGGAAGGTAATTAATTTTGCAAGATGCTGATTGTACAGGTTTACACAGTACCAATAAAGTAATGTACTAGTTAAAAAAAAGTGATTGGTTTTGATTAGCCATTAGACTGATTTGAATGTATTCATGCAGTCTGTAATTTTCCAAATCTTCTTTGACATAGAAAACCTTTTGCTTCTTTTCTGTGAGACAGTGGCTATATTGGGTCTCTATTTTTGAAAGTAGGCATGGAAGCCACAGGGCCATGAAATAGAAAATGGAAGACCAGGCTCAAGAGGTCAGTGTAATATGGTAACTTCACCTTGAACCATAAACTCATGAGAAAGTGTGGAATCTCAAGCTCTAAAGTGGAAACACAAGCTCTACACCTTTCGAATACAAAGAAGGGCCTGAATCAAGCTCTTCTGGAAGTATTAAACAACATGGCTTGACAACTGACCAAATGTTAAGAAAATCACAAAAGGTTGTAAGTCTTGGAAACATTTCAAAACCTGGAGGAAGGAAGTCATTAACAGAAATAGATCACTGGAACAGAAGCCAGTTTGAAAGGAAATAGACAAATTTGGTTTTAGACATATGAAGTCTGAGATCTTGAAAGATGGCCAGATGGATATGTCCAGCCTAGCCCTGGAAATGTCTCGCCAAGAGCCAAGAAGAAAACTCAAGGATAAACTTACAAATTTGAGAGTGATTTACAAAGAGATAATGGAAGCCCAAAGAGTGACTCACATTGCAAATTGAGAGCATACAAAATGAGAGAAGAAATCCCTGAACTGCAGAGAATCAGAAAATAAGAGATCAAAGCTAAGCCATCTGAACACTATAGTGTCAAAGACAGCAAAGGACAAATGCGACATTATCACTCACCTTCCTTTCATGGCAAATTGTTATTGGGTACCATGGAGTGTTTGCATCATTCTCATTTTTTCCTCTCTCTTGTTGAAATTAAGATATCCATAGATAGAGATAGATATATGTTTCTGTCTGTTGTTGAATCAATTTCAACTCATGTAGTGACTTTATAGGACAGAATAAAGCTTCCCAGCATAATTTCCTAGGTGATCATCTTTCAGGAGCAGATTTCTAACTCTTTCTATGCTGGTGAACACAAACTCCCGAGGTTTTGGTAAGTAGTCCATTGATTAGGCATTGAACCACTGAATCTCCTACAGCAAACTAGGAGTAATCTGCATAATTATACTTCCACTAAAGAGGATCACAATACAGGTCTTAAGTCAATAGACATAGAATGGCCAAAATATTGGGGCTGTAGTGCATGATACTGCTGAAACCTTGATGCTATGATAATTGTTCAATAAGTGGCAATGGAGGTGGAACTATCTGATCCCCTTTGGCTTCCCTATTGCCAAGAGGCAAGAGTCAGACAAGCTCCCACAGTCCAGTCCTCTTTATCTATTCTATACCAACTGTTCCTCCCAGGTGACTCTACATCTATGGTGATTTGATAAATTTGTTGAAATGGTCACACAGAATTACAAAACAATGCTCAGGATGGAGGGGGATTATAAGGCTGTGGCACACTCTAGTGTATCTAGTTTCAGGGCTCTTCCCAATGGTCCTGGGAGTTTCTCTCTGTGCTGCTGCTTCAAAGATTCCTCTATTAGTGGTATATATGCTTATTTGAATAGTCCCACTCAATAATTTTGGTGGGAGTTATAGAGATTTGGGTAGAAGAGCCACTAAGAAATTTCACTCCACCACAAAAAAGTTTCATTATCAGACACTGTCTGAGGTTTCATAGTTGTTCCATAAGTTTTTGTGACAATTTTACAATGCTACAAATCAAATAGAACCATGGCTTGTTTGGGGGATTTTTTTAATGTTCATTTATTTATTTTATTCATTCATTCTATAAGCATTTATTGAATCAGGTACCGTATTGGGTGGGAAAACAAAAAAAAAGCAAATCAGACAAAGCACACTATCTTCTAGGGCTTCTCTTCATGAGGAGGAGATTGATCATAGAAAATGGAAATAAGTAAATATATTGTATGTTAAGTCAGGATCAGTGTCATGAAATAATGGGCTATTGGCAGTATTAATGGGGGACAAGAACTACAATCTAAAAAGAAGTGACTATGGTGAAGAAATTAGATAATGCCCTGCTGTCAGAAAGAATAGCATCTTGTCCCACTCTCATGTTCAGTCTTCATTCAGATTTCAGATAGTGGGACAAGAGGAAAGTAAAAGGAATTAGAGGAAAAAACTAGGAGCAAAAGACATTTGTAGAGGTTTAAATAAAAGCATGGACATGTGTAAATATGTTTGTATATAATGATAGGGAAATAGATTTGTGTACACATATTTATATGTAAAGTATTAAGTAAAAGATGGACATTGGGTCGTTATTTAAGTGCTCACTCAATGCAAGAACATTTTGTTCTAATAACCCCGGCATTCCATGATTCTCACCCTCCCTGACCTAATCATTGAAGACAAAGCAGGTACATACACAAATGTGGTAAAGAAAGCTGATGGTGTCCCACTATCAAAAGATACAGTGTCTGGGGTCTTAAAGGCTTGAAGAGAAACAAGTGTTCATCTAGCTGTGAAGCAACAAAGTCCACATAGAACAAGTACACCAGTCTGTGTGATCAGAAGACATCAATGGGATAAAGCGTCACACATCAAATTCCCAGAACAAAAAAGAAAATCATATCATTGTGAATGAGGGGGAGAGCAGTGTGGAGACCCCAAACCCATCTGTAGACACTTGGACATCTCACAGAAGGGTCACAAGAAAGAGACAAGCCAATCAGGGTGCAATATAGCACCAATGAAACATACAACTTTCCTCTAGTTCTTTAATGCTTCCTCCCCCCACTATCACGACCCCAATTCTATCTTACAAATTCGGCTAGTCCAGAACATGTACATGAGTATAGATAAGAGCTGGAAACATAAGGAATCCAGGACAGATAAATCCCTCAGGACCGATAATGAGAGTAGTGATACAAGGAGGGGAAGGGAACGGTGTCGGGTGGAAAGGGGAAACGGATCAAAATGATCTACATATAATCCCCTCTCAGGGGGATGGACACCAGAAAAGTGGGTGAAGGGAGATGTATAAGACATGGGAAAAAAAGTATAAATTATCAAGAGTTCAAGGAAGGGAGGGGAGGGGAGAAAGGGGGAAAAAGTGAGGAGCCGATACCAAGGGCTCAAGTAGAAGGAAAATGTTTTGGAAATGATGAAGGCAACATATGTACAAATATGCTTGACACAATGGATGGATGGATGGATTGTGATAGGCTGTACAACCTCCAATAAAATGATAAAATTAATAAATAAATAATGTATCATTAAAAAAAGAATAGCATCTGGAGTCTTACAGGCTTATCTTGAAACAAGCAGCCATCCAAGCGAGACATCAACTAAGTCAATATGGAAAAATCACACTAGCCTGTGTGACCCAAGATTGTGAATAATAAAATCGAAATCTGAAGGAGGGAATGGTGTCAAAGTTTAAATTATGAATACCCCATTGTAAAAGGCCTATCCATCAACAGGATTCCCATATGGGCAAAGCCTTGGATGAAGCCCCTCTGATTCTAGTCCAGGGCTGTGAGCACCCAAGCTATCAGAGAGGATTGTGAAGTGGAATTAGATTAATGAGTATAGTATGAAAAAGTAATAACAATGTGTAAATTATTAAGGGTTCAGGGGGAATGTGGGAAGGGGGAGGAAGGGGAAATATGAGGAGCTGGTAATGGGGGCCTAAGTGAAAGGAGGATGTTTTGAGAGTGATGATGGCAACAGGTGTGCAAATGTGGTATGCATACAATTGACATGTGTGTTGATCATGATGGGAGTTGTATGGGCCCCCAATGGAATGATTTAACAAAAAAAAAAAGAAGGGGGGCTGGGCTCAGGTGGTATAGTAGTTGTGCGCAGGACTGCGGCCCACTGAGATGGAGGTTCAATTCCAGCAGTGGCTCCACAGGAGCAAAGGCTGGCCTTCCTACTCCCACCACCAGAGAAAAGTGATACCCAAAAAACAAAAAAAAAGCAAAACTAAAAAAAAAAAGGGGGGGGAGGAGCTTAGACCGAGGACACAAGTAGAAAATATTTGGAAATGAAGATGGCAACATGTGTGCAAATGTACTTGATACAAAGGAAGTATTGAATGTTATAAGAGGTGTAAGAGCCCCAATAAAACTATTGAAAAAATATAACTGTTTATCATTCAATCTCCCTTTTGACCCATTTTAAAGTTATTTTCATTTTTAATCTTTTTTATTGAATTCTATCTCTATTTTGTTTTGATATTGTTGTCTGGGACTTTTTTGGTGTAGTTTTGTTTGCCTTCTATTGTTTACTTCCTTTAGGTATTTTGTACAATTTTATGCATATTGAATCCAGAATACATAGTCTAAAGAGACAGTGATTGGGTCAATAATTCCCCTCAGGGGAAGCTGAGGGGGAATGTGCAGTTAACAACAGTGAATATAAGAACATGGTCTGCAATTGATTGTGGTGATGATCATACAACGCTTCTTAATATGATCGCGCAATTAAATTATTATGCCTCACATTCAATTGTATGCTGCACATGTACCAATAAAACTACGAAAATTTTAAAAAGAGCGACAGGGAAGACAGGGCATAGGAACAGACCCGAAGGAGAGGAGGAAGCCACGGATGCAGATGACTACAGGAAGCGCATCCTCTGCCCAGAGGGGCGTCCTCTATTCCAGGAAGCCAGCACTGCTAAGTGAGGGAGTGGGTAGAAAAGGAGGACCAAGAAGAACAACTGCTGGATACTTTCGAACAGACAAGTGGTATGATCTGATTTGACTTTTAACAGAGCCCTTCTGATTGCTTCTTTAAGAAGAGACGAAAGTAGAAAAAACCAGATAGGAAGCCATTATAAACACCTAACCAAGAAATGATGGTGGTTTTGACCAGGTACATCTGACAGGTCTGCTCTTTTCAGATAGGTACATGTTTTGCATTTCTTCTCGTGTATCATACTAAAATGGGTGAAGAGCTTATGTGTGTAGCAGAAGGGGAATATAGAACTCTCAGCTCGACTAGCCATCTGATTCTCTCTGCAGCCACGCAAAGTGCACATGACCAATTTAACTTAAACTATTTAATGCAGTTTCCAGGAAATGGTGACAAACTGAAGACTGTCATCTCCACCATGCCAATGAATTTATATTTAGGCCAAAGTAGCAATAAAATAACCTGATGAGTTATGTTAAAGCTGTGCACAAGATTTTTGAAGCATCGACTCACTAACCAATGACTGCTTTCGAAAGGCGTCATTTTAAACCTTGCACTCTTTCAATGCAACAATTAAAACAGAAATGAAAGTGAGCTCTAAGAGCTCACACACAGACCTGGGTCATACCAGGGCATACGATTTGCTTCTTCCATGAAGAAGAGACCAAAGGCTCCATTTCTTTGCTGTACACAAAGAATATTAAATTGGTTCTCAATTAAAAATACACAGGGAACCAAGTCAACGTAAACATTGATTCAGCGAAAAGATTTCATCGATGCTGCATTAATATTACTCTACAGCTGTAGTTTATTATTTATGAAGCCCTTTTACGACTGTTATCTTATTTGAGCCTCACAATAGACCCATTAGTATCATTATTCTTAATTTAAAGATGAGGCAGTCCAGGCCCAGGGAGGTGAAGAGACTCGTCAGCAGAGCTGGCAGAGCTGGCAGCAGAAGGCTTGCCTCCTAGCTCACTCATCTTCATACTAGAGCAGCCTGTGTTTTCCCAGATAAAGAATTTGAAAATAAATGGTTCTTCTCTGCAGGAATTATTCAGTTCAGCAAGCTCAAAGTAGAGAGCTAAAGCATGGGAAAAGCATCAGTTTGGGAATAGTACTTTTTTAGTAAGTCCTGTTACAAGTACTATTTAAAGTCTTCATTTAATGTCATAAAAACAAACAAACAAAAAACCCCATGAAACAGAGTCTTTTTCTAGGTCAGAGGTCCCGGAGTCATTCAAGGAATGGCTGCCCTGTAGGCTTGCTATTTTCAGTCCAGTCATCTCAGACCGACAGCAAAACCTCACATATAACAGAAAAGGAATGTTGCCCATCTTCATGATTATTGGCATATTGGAGTCCATTGTCCAGCCACTTCATTGAGTGTTTTCCTCATTTTCTGTTGGTTCTGCTCATCTTCATGGGCCATCTACTCTGCAAACATGCTGCCCTTTTCTAGTGATTGGTCTTTTTGTTGATGTGCCCAAGGTACATCTCAGCCTCACCACTGGTTGTATTTCTAAGTGCAATTTATTCCATCACCCGCCTCTCGTACTGTGGGATCTTGTCTGCTGCTGTCATGCTGACAAGTATGCCGCTGGTATTTCAAGTGTCAGGAGGGTTCTCGTGGTGGACAGAGTTTAGCAGCGCTTCCAAAGAAGGTAGACTAGGAAGAAGAGCCTGGCAACCTGCTCCTGAAAATTAACCAGGGAGAACCGTATAGAAAACCCTGTGGGCTCACCCTGGTCTTTTCCACCATCCCTTTTTATGACAGGTCTGGTCTATTGGTCTGCTTGAAGCACTTCCATCAGAGGGCAGGCAGTGCAGTGAGTAGGACCTTTGTACCTGGTTTGATCAAAAGGTTAGAAGAAGAACATGGAAGCTGTTATCTTGATTTAAGCTTTGGGAATCTTTCTGGCGTCAGTTATTAACGCGGTCCCTTGCCACCATTCTCTCGGGCAAACGTAGGGCAAACGACAACACGATAAGTTCATGGCAGAGCTGTTGAATAGTTTCATCATGCTTCTGTATATTTCTGTGGCTGATTTTCCTAAGTGATAAATATCTTTAAATGTTAAACATAATGCTTTAAAGAAAGTGGAGAACCATGGTTCATAAGAGAATGTTCCATATCCTAGTGTGTTGAGTAGCCCCTGGGGGTCCTAACAGCTTGTGAGTGACCTCTGCATTATCACCATATAACCATTGGTCTGTACCTGTCTGGAGTCTACAGGATTAATAGGCCACACAGCCTTGGATGATCCTAGAACTGGAAGAACTGGATGGGGCCTGCCTGGCTGTCATTACCAATAATCCTCACCAGGAAAGCAATGGGTGGTCCTAGAGAGAATGGGAGAAAACTCTCATTCTTACCTATGGGAGCGGAGCAAAACTCAGATTCCCACAACAGAAGACAAAGAGCCGAGTTTACTGGATCCTGAGAGACTAGAGGAACCCGGGAGACTACTGTCCTCAGACACCCTTTATGTTTTGAACTGAAGTCGTGCCCAGAGGCACGTTTGGAGGATTTGTGATTGCTTTCAGTCAAGAAACAGATTGGCTCAGGAAGCCACCTACAACACGCCAGGACTGGGATCCTTGAAATAACTGTGTAAATGAGATCATGTGGTCACTATTTACCCTGAAAGAAGGCGAGCCACTAAGGAGGGACAGGGAACTTGGATGGATGAAACAGATAAACCAGAGGGAAAATATGTGAGAATGTGGACACACTGGAAAACGTGAAATCACGTCACTTAACAACAAGTACAGAAATGATTCAATGGGCACTACATGAGCTTTCCTACAGGACACACACTCAAAACAATTGGGAAAGCATAAGGGCAATGAATGAGAACAATTTATGAAAGAGAAAATTAAACCTTGGCACGCATGGGAAAACTGTTATACCTCACAAGCAATTCAGGACCCACAAGCTTAAAACAAGAACTTGCTCTCTTTTCCTCTGCTGGATGAATGAATGTAGAAATGTGAATTATTTTTTTAAAGAAATATGGACTAGGCTGAGCCTCAGTGGCATACTGGTTGAGTGTGGGACTGCGGTCCACTAGTTTGGCGGTTCTAATCCAGTAACAGCTCTCCAGGAGCAAGGCTGGGCCTCCCACTCCCACCAGAGGGCAGTGATGCCCAAACTAAACCAAAAAAACAAACAAAATTTTTTTAAGAAATATGAATTATTAATGTGGGATCATAAGAACATGCTGTTATATTTCTTGTGGAAATGTAGGTTTCTGGAGAGAAGCCTGAAAATATATGCCAAGACTGATTAAATAAAAAATTCAAAACCATATAAAGACAGCAACAAGAAATCCAAATGATTAATCAAATTTCTAATATAGACAATTCTATAAAAGGACACGAGAGCAGAACTGAATGGATGGAAGACAGGGTGAATGAAATGGAGAATAAATTCCTCGATACCAGCTTCAGGAAAATAAGGGAAAAAGATGAAAAAGACAAAGAAAATCTACGGATTATCTGGGAAGCAGGAGACACAACAGTTGGTCAATAACAATGAAAGAAAGTAAGTGAAAATACACATACAAATGCCAAGACTCAGCACAGAAAATTAAACAGAACAAACGAATCATCAGCATCTCAAAGAAAAGCACAAGAAAATGACAGCGGTAAACTCATGCCCGGCAACAAGCACACTGAAGCTAAAGGGCTTATATGCACCAGTGGAAAAACAGGGTAAGGAACAATGACTTAAAAAACACAGCTTTTCAATACAATGGCTACAAGAGATTTACCTTAGACACAAAGATCAAAGTAAACTACAAAAAATTTGGAGACAGGGTATGCATATCAACAAAACTATAAGCAAAAGAAAGAACATAAATGGCAATATTAATATTGGATAAAATAAACTTTAATATAAAATCTACCCTAAGAAGGAAGGGAATTATATTGTTATATCATGATTAAAAGTTCAACCCACCATGAGGAT
>PVJH01017488.1:0-47475 GCA_004026705.1 Nesogale talazaci | reverse complement strand
TGCCCAGTTACTCTTTGCTCAAGTCTCTAACCAAGAACGGCTTGACCAGCCCTCAAAACAGGCCTGTGGACACCTCAGCCAGCAGCATCCCTATCTGTGAACCATGTTCCAAACCCATTCCTGCGGCCCATGGAGCCAGAGCCCCCCACAGGTGTATTTGTAGATGTGTGCAGGTTAACAGATACTTCTTTAAAACTTCCAAGCTGTTGTTAGGGTCCGAAGTGGAGGGTTGACCAGAAATGCTCTTCTCTTGTCTCTCATGCCCCTCAGGCACCACTTCCATCTGAAATGATGAAAAGGTAAAGTCACATATAGATAGGTATGTTTCCCTTCAAGGAAATCTAAACTGAGGTTTTCTTGAGGATCCTAACCTTGTAGACCCATCACCTGTCTTTCTGTTTATCAAACTGTGCTGCTTTGTATATTACAATGGAGCTTGGAAACACTGTTACCAGTATTTCAAATCACAACAGCAGGGTCGCTCATGGAGGCTGGGTCTCGGTGGAGCTTCTAGACTGAAGCAGAATGGCTTGGCAGTATAGTTCCCGAAATCAACCAGTTAAAAGCCCGGGGGATTGTCTGATAGAGTACTGAAAGAAAATCCCTTCGGTTAGCAGTACTCCAAGTTACACAATAGATGCCACCACTGGAATGGAGGGCGCCAGTGATCGTAAAGATGGCCCAGGAGCGGACACTGCGGGGCTCTATGGTGGGTGGGGTCAGCGTGCATCAGCGCCAACTCGACGGCAACTCCCAGTAACAAGGTTTCTATGAAACACTTCGAAGCTAACTCTGCACCACACATTGTTCCAAGTACTTGACAAAGATTACATCATTGAAATCTGAAATCCAAAGATGAAGGTGTTCTGTGATTGTTCCCTGTTTTATAGGGGAGGAGTCTAAGTTCCAGAGAACTTGTCCATGCTAAATACAGTCACACCACAAAGCGTTGGAGCTGGAATCAAAAGCCCAGTCGTCTAGTTCTGTGCTATTGCTATGCTATGCTGCCTTTGGGAGATACATTCTTGTCCTCATGCACCATCGAGAACATACAGAAAGAAAACGCAGGGTCATCGTTGCAGACCCCGGAGTATCCTAGGTAATAGAGATAGAAGGACTCTTATTCCTATTAAAAAGGTAAACGGATGTCTTTCTGAGCCCCAAGTTAGCCTCTGCGTGACCCACAGAAACCTGGCTTCTGCCCATGCCTCCTTCTTGAAGGACTGCAGTCATGTATGAAAGAAATTCCTTCCGTAGGAAGCTGCCACACTGAATTCAGTGTACTGAGAGAGCAAAGGAGACATAGAAAGGTACTTGAGATGCTCGACAGAAGCCCCCAATAAAATGATTTTTTAAAAATAAAAATAAATTTGAAAAAGTTTTTTAAAAAGAAAGAATGCTGAACTGGAGCCAGGACTTGAGACACCACTCATTCTTCTGGGGATAGGCCAGTGCTGCAAGGATTTGCAGGGCAGTAGTAGTTTTCACTTTCTGATTCAACCAGCTTTCAAATACGTGACATTGACTTAGTGACTGAAGACTGATGTGAGCCCTCATGCTGAGTCCACAACTACGCCATTAAGACCAATTTGGGATTAATGAATCATACTTACTTTCAAATTGCTCTGACTTTGTCTCCAAGACTTCCCTGGTAGAACAATGTGGGAAATGAAAGCAATGGAACAGAATTAAAGTCAGCAAATATAATGAACACACATACATGTCGAGAGCAATTAAACGCAAAACGCAAACGAAACCAAACTCACTGCTATCGAGTTGATTACTACTTCCAGCAACCCTAGAGGGTGGGGTAGAACTGCAACGGTAGGTCTCCAAGGTTGAAACTCTCTATGGGAATAAAAAGCCGCGGCCTTCTCCCAAGTCTAGTGCTTTTGAACTAATGACCTTGTGGCTAGCAGCTCCAGGCAGAACCACTATGCCAGAGAAGTTGTTAGGAAATAATTACAAAGATATTATTAGTATCTGCAGCTAGTTGATATTAGTACATTTAGAAGCACACTACACAAAACAAAGATTAGTTAGATTTATCCACATGATCAACTTCTTTTGGAACCTGATTTTGATTTGCATTCATTCATTCATTCACTCATTCACTCATTCACTCACTCTTCAAACATCCCCTTGCCGGCTGAGCACTAAAATTGATTATTATTCATCATCCTATATGCTTGTGTATTCAAGCTGACACGCCCCCTACCTCCCCCACCCCCAAAGCATTTAATCAGATGATAATTCATTAATCAATCTGATTGTTATGGATTTTTGTTTTGTGTCCTCCTACAGACAGGTTAGAATTCTTAACCTGTGGATAACACGCATTTAGAAATAAAGGTGTTCTTTGATATGCTATCGAGGAGGACATTTCAGTGTAGGGTGTATCTTAAAAACCAATCCCCTATGGAAATCTGAAAAGATCTGGTGAGGTGCAGAAGCAAGGAAACACAAGCCTCGGAAGACAGACACCGGGTAACGGGGATTTCCACGGAACCAGGAAAAGAGAGAACGTTCCTCCATGGCACACACACACGAATATGCATGCACGCAGCTGAAAAGAGAGAACTTTTCGCCACCGCGCGCGCGTACACACACACACACACACGCAAACATACACCATCACTCCCTTTCCCTAGATTTGATGGCCTAAATTCAGACTTCTAACATCCTGAACGGTGGGAGGATGCATTTCTAAAGTCATTGCCTTGTGATCCGACGAACAAGCACATTTTTCGCTTTTGGTGCCAATTTTACCTGACAATTATGGCATCTAGCATTTCTTGGGCACTCACCATATACATTCCAGCTACTTCTCTAAGCGCTACATGTACATTTGGTTTTTGATCCTCAAAAACAACCCCTTTAAATAGGTACTCCTTTGATCCCCATTTTATACATAAGGACGTAAAGTTTATGGCTTGTTGAGGAAACTGCTATAGAATTCCAAGCGACACAATCCTGTCAGAGTAGTGGATCCTATCCATGTCTGGAAACCAAAGCAGGTCCAAAGTCACTACCATCGCATCAATCCCGACTCAAAGCGTCCCTAGGGGATAGCGGATAACGGCCACTGCACTACCTGGGGTTCTAGTAGCCATTTCTGAATCACATCCCAAGTCTCAGAATAATCACCCCAAGTCAAAGTCGAAGCCTTCCATTCAAGACGATATTTTTACATATTATTAAGCACGGAGTTGCGCCAAGGCCATGGGTATGGTCCCGTCAATGGCAAGATTATGTACATCACTCATTCTCAAGAGAGCTTAAAAGGAAGTCACAGACATAGGCTGGGTAGGTATCCTCACTCTGGGGAAAGGACACACTTTTTGTCCTTTCCTCTTCAGGAGGAGCCCTTAGGAGGCACACTGCTTTCCTTATACTTTACCCTTCTTCGTTTGTCCTTACTAGATTAGCGGTTGGCCACCTGTGGGTCTCAACCCCTTTGGGTCAAATGACCTTTTCACAGGGGTCCCCCGATTCAACACAGGAGCAAAGTGACAATAACAAAGTTGCAATGAAATAATGTGAGGGCTGGGGGGCGCCAACACATGAGGAACTGTATGAAAGGGCCGCGGCATTTGGAAGGTTGAGAACCACTGTACAATATACTTCAGAGACTCTATTTTATACTCATTAATTGTTCCGACTGCATACTTTATAGACTCCGTATTGTACTTTCACGTTTTAATGGAAAACACAAATACATGCACATATGCACAGAAGATGTATATATCATTTATGAGAAACATAACACAAATCAACAATTTGATTATATATAAAAATATATGAATTTATGTGAAGCTCTGTGCTAGATGCTGGCACTTAAAAGGTAAGTAGCACACAGTCCCTGTCCTTAGAGAACTTACAGATGAGCAGAAAAGACAGAAGAAGTCTTAAAACACAGACAAAACGCATGTGGATTTGTGATCAGACAACATGAATGAATGTCTACCAGAACTGGGGAGCAGTAAAGGCCAGGAGAAAAAAACTTATCTAAGCAAAGAGGCCAAAAGGAGGGGCAACCAAGGTGGAAAGAAAGGAGAAAGGGGAGAATAGCATTCCAGAGAAAACAGCATGTGTAGAGTCCCAAAACTGAGGAAGGTACTAGGAGCATTTGAAGAGGGAGTGTTGGGAGCCAAGCAGACTATTGCAGCTGATGAAAAGCAAAAGATGCAGTTAGCTTGGGTTAGGGGTATTAGTGCTGGAGATGGAGAAGGGGCTAAGATTTGAGAAGCACTTCAACAGGTACTAGTTGTTACCAAGGTGAGCCCAAGGTTTAATTTTGGTTAAAGGTGGGGCATGAATGAGAGGACTCAAGATGATAGGCTTGGAGAGCAGGTCAATCACAGTATCAGCGAGGGGCTGGCAGAGCATTGGAAGAAGAGATTTGCAGGGGAGATAGAATGGGTGCAACATGACCATGTTGAGCCTTAGTTGCTCATGGGCATTTCAAGTCAATACACCACAGGCCCGGGTCTGGGCCCCAGATGTTTGAATTTGAAATATATCCTACGTATCACCTCTCACTGGAAATGTCCTTCTGTAACTGTACTCAATGTTAATTCAGCACATCATTAGCAAATCCTGCTAGGTGCCAGGCACCATGCTAGGTGTGGGGTTTGATGCACACAAAAACAAGGAAAACTTGAAAAACAGTTTGACTGGCTTGGATCATAAATGCTTTCTGGTCTGATTTGACCCAATCTTTGATGCGCTGCTTAGTAATTTCAAAGTCTTAAAGAATTGTTTGGAACTGACTCTTAATAGTCCCCGGAACTCATAAAGCAATGGAGGTCAAATGAACAAAGTTTGGAGTACAAATAATGCTTTGTTTTAATTCACAAATGATGGTGGATAAAATCATCATCTGTCATTTCTGTTCATTTCTGTCATTTCTTCAGGGAGTTAGCTGCCTTGTCCCTCATGTATACATTGAACTGAAATCACTCTAAGCTACTCCCAATAGATAGTTTTATGTGGATAACAAGGAAGTCACTGAAATAAAAGCACATTTGATTCACTTTAGCATTGCCATTTTTTTTCCTCCAATGGTCATTCTGTGAAAGATATTGAATTTAGAAGCCTCATTTTCTTTTTTTGGTGGTAACTTTTCAAGGTCAGGTTCATATTGAAAGAGAATAACAGATGGATGGATCCTTCTGACAAAAAGGAAACAGATCCTTGCAGATAAATTTGAGGCTGAACTACTGCTGTTTTTAGATGTCAAACTGGTTTTTCACATATATAGGAACTCAGAAAATGCATTGGCTAAAAATAATCTAATAAAGATAAGTACCTTTTGAAAAAAGTTTACATGCTTGAAAGAAAGAGTATCCAATTCCCACTGCAGAAAGAAAAATGCAATGCCATTAAATACAAACATCAGAATGAACGAAGATGAAGGCAAACAAACAACATGTGCTATTAGTGATGACTGTCTTGAATGGTTCTTGCCAACGTCCTGGACACCCTGCTCCTTAACTGAAAGGATAAAACTCAAGCACTCTCCGCTTTCAAGGAATCAGCCTGCTAAAGAACAATTAAGCAACAGGAAGCTTCCCCCAGAGGGAAGGGACAGTTCCACTAATTGAGGACCATTTTGTAGTCAATAATGCTTTCATGTTCTTCACCACAACACTTTGAAACAAGTAGACAGTATCATTCCCATTTCACAGACAAAGGAACTGAGGCTCAGAATGGTTAAATGAATGGCCTAAGGTCATACTGCTAGCACACAAAGCCAAAAACCTAAACCTAACCAAGGTGTGTCTGATCCTCAAATCCTGGCTTTTCTCATGCCTTTTATTATCAACCTGTCCGATTTTACTTTCATAGAAGATGGACTTTTATCCACCTATTGTTTGTTTTGTTCTTTTGCCTTTTTTGGTTTTCTGGTATCTTCCTAGTTGATATTAGTCATAGAAGCTATTTTTCTATAGTTTCACTTATGAGGATGTTTTCACAGGAAATGAATATTCATTATAAAGCTTTTATATTTAGCTGGCCCAAAGGTAGTGAGACCTCACAATGGTTGCTTATAAAGTTTTTATTTTCTTAGTCTAGATGACTGCTTCCATCACTTCTTTTCTTTATCTTATTGAGTTGGAATATGAGTATGTTTTATCATACTTAGACCTGGCTCAAGACTTCTCTAAATTTCAAGAAAGTTGCTGTACATAAAAGAAGTCCCTGATTCTAGCTGAGATATTATGGAGGCTGAATGTAAACTGGATTTAGCCCCCTGGTCTGAACAGAGCTCCAAAGAAGAAACGATCTTCATCTCAGAGATGCACAAAGCTGTCTACAGCAGCTCCTGGAGAAATCAGGTCATCATGATTCCAGAGGAGTTTAACTCCATTAGGAGGACTTTATTTTCCCCATAAGATTTAAAAAGGAAATGGGCATTTTATAGTTAAAACAGATTTACAGATTAACGCAAGAGAATGGGATTTGCTGTTTTCCTGCATCCACATAGAAAATGCATTTTGTACTATCATGGAAGCCCTCACTCACCAGAAGCTTAAAGAACATGCAATAATTTATTCAGTCAATGTGTGTTTGTGTACTAGTTTTGTACACTTTCTTACACCTGGTCAATAAAAAAATATTAGTTTGGTTTATAATACTTTTAAAGACAATAAATTTTTCTATTTATTTTGAAGGCTAGAACACTCAGCCCTGAGATTTGAATCCACATGTACTGTATGTGTTTACTATTACATTATCTGGCTGTATTATGTTATCAACCACAATTCCTGCCTTATGCAATATAATTTCAGCATCATTAAAGGTGCTCAGATAAATTTTCAATCTGTCAGGGTTGGAGAGCCAGTTCAGCATGGACATCAACAGAAACACAATAAACAATAACAGGAAAGGAAGAGAAAGTGAAGATAAGTGTAAGATGCGTTACCATTTTGTGGACGGAAAAATGGTCCTGTGGATTTGATCAAATGGTCTGTCCCAGGTACCATGAATTGCAATGGTCCCATGCACGTATCTTCCAAGCTCCTGGATCCAGCCTGGTGGCTCTCAAATGCACTTCTAATGCCTTCCAACTTCAGTTGTATGGTCTGCATTTGAACCTGCAAGGATTGCAAGAGACATTTTCGGAATTGAGGTCATTGTGAATCCTATCAGAGTTCTCCAACTGTCAAAAATTAGTCCTGAGTTTCAAATATAACTTGAAGAATTTTTTAAAGTGAAGCAAAACGGACCAATGCATTGTCTTCACACGGTTATAAAACCGGAGGTGATGATCTCAACCAAAATAACCTGGACAGGAAATGCCTCATTCAGTGATGAACCTAGTCACCACATACACTGCTCTCCCTGTCATGGGCTGGAAGGGATAATGGCTAGAAGAGAAGATATTTTATTCTTTTTTATGTGACAAAGCCGCCAAGTTATGAAAATAATAAAATAAATAGCATCATCACAGTAGATTGACCCTGCAAGATAAGCAGGGGGGGGGGTCCTCAAACTTTTTAAACAGGGCACCAGTTCACTGTACCTCAGACCATTGGAGGGCCAGACTAGAGTTAAAAAAAACTATGAACGAATAGACTGCAGGACAGTGGCAAAAACACCCAGTGGGCCACCTGTGGCCTGCACGCCATAGATTGAGGACCGCTGCTGTACAGGATACTTACACATATATGTTACATACAATGCATGGTGGAGCATTTTGAGTGCAAAGTAATAAAAATATAGACATAGCCAAACACCTTGATGGAATCAATGACTGAGTCTGTGGACTCAGGACCGCACTCTTAGGGGACACCAAGGTCAATCAGTGTAACATAGTTCACAAAGCAAGTAGAGTGCTTTAAAAACGGGTTAGCAGTTCAGTTAAGGTACAAATGTTGGTCTCTCATCATATAAAGGAGAAAAGAATGAGAAACTTGAAGACACGATGGACCAATGGACCACACTAACACCATTCTCCTCAATCCTGAGATCAGAAGAACTAGATGGTGCCTGGTCACTGCCACTACCTTCTTTGAAAGGGAACACCTTAGAAGGTACTCAACAGAATGAGAGCAAAATATGGAATAAAATTCAAAATCATGCCAAATTCGATACTTACTGGTTGAGTGGAGAGCTTGGTCTGACATCAAACTCACCCTTGTTGCTCAGTTTTCAGTCAAACAGTAGACAAATGTATACAGGGAACCACAGCAATAGGAAGGTGCACATAGCTTAAAATAATCAACCCTGTGAGATAGGGCCCTGGTAGTGCAGTGGTTAAGAATTGGACTGATAACCATCAAGTTAGCAGTTCAAAGCCAACAGTCATTCTGAGAGAGACAGTTAAAGTTTCAGAAACCCACTGGGGCAGTTCTACTGTGTCCTTATAGTGTTGCTATGAGTCAGAATCCAATCTGTGGCAGTGATTTGGGTTGTTTTAGTTTATTTGTTGGGTTTGAGATCAACAGGGAAACATTTTCCCAATGGCAACCTTCAGAAGTAGAAGAAAAGAAGGAGCAATGAAAACAGGAAATGGGGCAAGTGATGTTATATTATGGGGATCATAATCAAGGACAAAAAACCTAAATGCTATGAATTATTGAATGGAGAATTGACTTGCTCTGCAAACCTTCACCTAATTCACACACACACACACACACACACACTCAAGGAGGAAGAAAGACTCTTTTTAGTTCTTCATAGTGGAACAGGCTCCTCAAAACCACAAATACATGACATATCTACATATCCCTCCAGAGAATGGTTTGGTTGTTGCCCCCATCATGCTTTCTGTTTCCTGGGGAATCCTCTAGGAACTGGAAATCAGTATGGATACCTCCCCAACCTTACCTGCAAGTGTAGCAGCAAATACCATCGCCAACACTCTTCTTGGTGATACTGAGGCTATCTTTCGTGGCACCTCAGAGAGGGATGGGATTGCGGTAATCTAGAGCTCTCAGTCCTGCTGACAGACACTAACTTCAGCCCGCTACCTTGCCTCTCCAAGAAGGTCCAGATTCTTCCTTCTCAGACCGAAAGCTGCATGTTTGGACTCAGTGGCCACTGCAGCATAAAGGAAAGATGTTCCCAAAGACTGCTTTGGGGCTTTCTCCAAGGAGGCACAAGAAAACACGTCTGAGTGCTCCCAGGATGTGAAAAAAAATTAAAGGCAATGAAGCCAGCGCTCAAAATGGACACTTTTTTTTTCTACCAAAAGAGAGTGCCCTCTGGGCTCTCTACTGCTTCACAGTGGCGCCACGATTATTCTTCACCCTTAAAAGAACTAGGTAATTGCTATTTGCAGGAGGGTTAGCTGGGAAGTAATATGACTTGTACCCCTATGATTACAATTAGAATCTGAATTAAGTTGTTTTTAATGCTCTTACCTTGAGTTCAGGTGACAGCATGATGTCAAATTCATACTGCAGTGTTTCTGTATCATAATTTATAAAAGGCAGAGACATGTCCAGAAAATTCTCAATGTCTTGAAGTGCTCTCTCCACATCTTCTTTTGATGGCCATTTATCGATTTCCTGATTAACAATAAGGCCTTCTCCTTCATCACAGCACTGCCGAGCCTGGGGGCAACATCAAGGGGGAAACACTCATTCACAAGGAAGAAGCAGGAAATGCATTCATCCAGGCAGAGAGCAGTTATCAGCCTTGATTTCTGTGACTCAGATGCCCATTCTGAGCTTCCCGCCCCCTCCAAATGATGACACCTGATCCAGTCAGTCTGGGCTGGTCTTTCGAAGGCACAGCCAAAGTTGGGAACCAGGGCCTTCATTTCATGGCAACGGCTTCCTTCTGCCTCAAGGAATGGCCCCCAAATCCACAATGAAAATGCAATGTGAAACCCCTCACCAAACATCAAGTGTGGCATGCATGCCAAAGACGAGAGAAGCTTGCTTGGCAGAACCGGAGATGTTTCTAGATGAAAAGACCCGTGTAAGTGACACTCCGATGTCAATGCAGACACCATCCCTGCAGGGTGACCGTTCTATTTGTTACCTGCTCATGAAAGGCGGGGCCAGATCCACACGCCAGGGAGCACTATCCTCTAGTCGCTCTTGACATGCTCCTTGATAAACCATGACATGTCCCCATTGTTTCCCTTCTCCACCACCTATCCCCCTGTGACTTTGGAATCATAGAAAGGAAGCTATCGTGCCCTTCCAGTACTCAGAAGAGAGATTCTGATTCTCACAATCCTGAAGCCAGCAGCGACGCAGGTTACCTAGGCAGGCAGCTGAAAAGACCCCCCATCCAGGTCAGTGCTTCAGGTTTCTTGACCAATTCAATTCCAAAGCTCCACCAGACCCTGACCCCCACCTCTCCATCCCCCTGAGAGCTGACTGGGATGCCACAAGTACGTCATACATGTCGGGCCAGGTGAAGCTGAGACACACCCTGTCCAGCCCGGTCTTGGGGCAGACCCTGCTCTGTCCATGCGTACCTGTTGCAGGAGCTTGTGCATTTTGAAGATCCTGTTGAGCCGCAGCTGTTTGGCTTTGAGCTCATTCACCAAGAGATCGCTGAGGTAGCGCAGCTCATTGCACCTCTGGCAGATCAAGTCCAGGGCGTAGTGGTGGTTGGAGGCAAGCTTGTGTCCATGTAAGATTACAAACCGGATCTTTGTGAGCAGATTCTGGGTTTTAAAAGAGAAGAAAAATTATGACCATGGGATCCCTAGTCATTGTCGCGGGGGGGGAGTGTCAGAGAGAGAAGAAAGAGAAGCAGCAGCAAGTTTCTTTAGTCAGGGTGACAGCGTGTCACCATTCCCAGGGGAAGTCACATCTCTGTAAGCAGCAACCATGAGTTCCAGCGGGAAGGCCACCCACAGTGTCTCGGCTTCAGAAAGTGATCCACCCCACCCAGAAAGGAGGTGAGATTTGTTTCTCCTGGTCGGCCTGCACCGAGAAGAGGACTGTACATTCGAAGAGTCCTGGGAAAGCTGGAGTTCAATCCAAAAGCCTTTTGACACTGCTGGACACTCGTCCTCACTGATGGTCGCCCTGCAGGCAGGGAAATTAAGGGCACTCTCTTTCTCTGCCAAGTTTGCACCTTACCCAATTTTCAGTGCTCAGAAATTTGATTGCATCAAACAGCAGCTAGCGTAGGCCCATCACCCTGGGCTCAGAAACCTCCACGGTACTGTGGTCTCTACCTCATTTTATAGGTCAGCAGTGACCATCGCAGGACATCGGAGTCAAACGGGCTCTTAGCCACCTTACCTCCACCTTGTGAACAACTGCCAAGGCTAGCCAGTCAACTCTTGGAACGATCCTCAAAGGGCCGAATAGGGCTTCTCCCTCAAGTTTTGGGGACTCTACATCTTCCTGGGAGCCAACAGCTTCACCTTTCTCCCCCAGAGTGGCTGGGGGCCTCCAACGGCCCACTTCGTGCTCAGTAGTCCATTGCTCAAGCCACTGCCCTGCCGGGCTCCTTGAGACCAGGTAAGAAAGAGGAGCTGCTTGTCAAAGGAACAGCATCAGGGAAGTGGAAGCCCAGACGGAGGGCGTGCCCACTCTAACTAGCTAGAGGGAAAAACAGCCTTGAAATTAAAGCCCCTGGATTTCCGGGGCAGTGGGCTTTTCCTTTGCACCATCACCTGAGGCGATGTAAATTGTCCCACCCTCACAGATGGATCGGATAACTCCAGAACTGGTCACTGCCGCTGCTGCCTATCAATGTCTGCTCTTAGATGCTGGTGATTCAGAAAGTAAGGTGTTTGCTGAAAATACCAAAGCCAGACATTACTCCCCCATGGGAGTCAGGGCAGCAAAGCTAGAAGCTAGAGGCTTTTGCATATTAAAGTCCTGAACCTAACCTTACAGATGAGAAGGAGTAGTGACAGCCACCGTTTACATATGCATGTATGTAAATGTATACACACAGATACACAATATATATGTACATATAATATATACACCAATGTAATACATACACCCACATCTACATATACACACATACATATGTATACAATCTTGTATGCATGTAAGCATCATAACTGAGGACTATATTTCTAAAAGAGAAATAATTGAGTTAAAAATGCATCCACAGCCTTAGCAGATATTAATGGATTCTTCTTTTTAAAAAGAAACACATCTTGAGGCAGCCACCTCATGATGCTCATTGCCGAGGATCAAATCGAGTTCTTCGTGAACATGGGTCTAGCTTCCGCAAAATCAATTATGCCCATGTTCACATAGGCAGGCCTGAAAGTCTCGGAGGCCCTTTGCTACACTGAAAGGCTAGAGCTGCCATGTCAGCCGGGCCTGCACTGAACAGAACATAGGATCTAGACTGGCATTCTTGTGCCGATTGTGCCATAGCATGTTCCTATGACCAATTCATCATCAAGTTTTATACTACGTCAGCCCATCCCAGTGCGGCTGCCATTCTGCATGAAGATGGAAAGAATTTCAAAAGTAATCTCACCTGAGAATTTTCATCCAAGCATTCCAACATTCTCAGTTTTTGTCTTATTTGATACATGTTCCCCGATATATCACTCAGCTCTGCTTGTTGGTTTAAGAGCAGTTCAATTTCATTCATGAGCTAGGCAGAAAACAGATAGTTTTAAAAAACATATACAGAAAGGGTTAAGGGTATTCCTTTCATTTGGTCTTTTTGTTTTTTATTGTTTTTTGTTTGTTTGTTTTTTGGCATCACTGTCTTCTGGTGGGAGTGGTAAGCCCAACCTTGCTCCTGGAGAGCTGCTGCTGGATTTGAACCACCAAACAAGTGGACCACAGTCACCACTGTGGTCCACTCAACCACTACGCCACCAGGGCTCAGTCCCAAGGGTATTCCTTTTTTTTCTTTGTTTGTTTATTTGTTTGTTTTTTGTTTTAGGGGCATCACTGCTCTCCGGTGGTGGGAGTAGGAGGCCCAGCCCCACTGCTGGAATTGCACCTCCGTCCCAGTGGGCCGCAGTCCCGCGCACAACCACTATGCCACCGGGACTCAGTCCGGGTATTCCTTTTATACTCATGTTTTATACAAAAAGCCATTTTAAAAAAGAAGCTGGTCATCTAAAAATTGGTAATAGAAAAAAATAACCAGTTACTTTATTCAAAGTAATAGATATGTGTTCAAATATAACCTCCAAGCTATCAGTGTGAACTCATAGTTTTTGAAATATCAAAATGGACACGCATGTATATGTTGACATGCTTCAAAAAGTGTATGAAGACTTTTCATGATTTCTTCATTCTATTTTCTATTTACTTTTTGAAGTTCCCTAATGCAGTAGACTATGCATACGTGTATATTGTGTTCCCCAGTTCTGTTGGGAACCGGCTTAGAAGATCCTCTAAGAAAAATGAGCACACCTGGTACTCAGATCTTTAATATCATTGCCCAGAAAAAGATGCCGGTCCTCCAAAAGATGGCACAGGTGTAATTGATTAATATGATTCTTATAGCCATAATTCTTACTGTGATGTACTATCATTCAGGGCTCAATGACTGTGGCTATAATCTCATATTAGAGGAAGTTTACTGCTATGCTAATGGAGACAGGATTAAGTCAGAAAAGGATCTGAACCAAATCACACCCTTTGTTTCCTTGACAGTGTAGCCTGCTAAAAGACAAAATGACACTTCCATCCAAGTCATAAGAGCCATGTCTGACACAAAGCATTTCTACGTTCATCAGAAGAAAACATTAGAAATCTCTAACATGGAACAGGCCACCAGGCCCGAAGGCAACAGAGAATGTGGCACAGAGGAGCTTCACCGACACTAGCGGGCATCTTCTCGTCACCTGACCCCAGACGATAATACCACTGTGAGACAGAACAACAGCAAGATTCATGATCCACAGAGTCAAAAGCCACAGGGTCACGTGGCCAAGAGGCTGAGGACTGGAGCTGGATGAGGCGAGAAGTTTCTGGGGAGCAAGGGCTGTATCCATACCGTTTCCTGATCCTGACTGGTGGAAACCTGTTAACTCCCTAAATAAACCCAATGAACTGTGAGCATTGACTTGGAAGTCTCTGTGGCCCTCACAAGAATGTTCAAACCCAGCATGGAAATAGAACATCATGGGAGGAACAGCTGGTGTCAGAATCTAGACAAAGAAGGATAAGGTGGAGACCTGTCTGACCCCTGTCTGGGAGCCATAGGGAAGCCAGAGGAGGTCAGATATGGGCTGCCATGCCGTTTTTTGCAGTAGCCAATTCCAATGCTGAAGCACAGCAGGCTCAAGATGAGCTTAGAATATCTCTTTATGCCAATAAGTTTAAAAGTGATAAAAGAAATAAAGAAAATGCCTCCTACTCCCACCACCAGAGGGCAGTGATGCCAAAAAGAAAGAAAGAAAGAAAGAAAGAAAGAAAGAAAGAAAGAAAGAAAGAAAGAAAGAAAGAAAGAAGGAAGGAAGGAAGGAAATGAAGGCTGGGACATATCACAAGGGTGCAATAGCCAGTTTGAAACAACAAAATGGTGCAAAACAGGAAGGAGTTATAAACAACTCCAAACCCATGAATTCAATAAGTAGATTAATAAAGAGATGAGGAGAAAGGAAGACTCTTGCTTACTGCAGAACGACTAGTGCCAACTGATGAAGGCATTCTGGACTTGGAAAATTCACATCTTATTGACATTATAGGAAAAGATTTGTTGGGGGGAACTTTTGATGTGGAGCAAGATATTTGCATGACCTCTTAGTCCTGAGGGGAGAAAAGGAGGTGTTCTATTTAACTACGCCTGTGTGGGTCATCCACTGCAACACTGACCATGAAGAAACAAATGAACACAAGCTGAGCCGCACACATGATTCTAGCTGCTCACATACACACCAAGTCGACCCATGAGAAGATGTCAGATAAATCCAATGTGAAGAAAACCGGGTCTGGAAAAGGGCTCTCTACTTCAACATAAAGAGATGAGGAGAAAGGAAGATGTCAATAGGAGGGAGGTAGAGAGAGAGAGAGAGAGAGAGAGAGAGAGAGAGAGAGAGAGAGAGAAACTGTAGAAATGTTCCAAGCTAAAAACCTAGACTGGGTTCCGTCCCCGAAGAAACAGGAAACAAAAACAACCAAATCCACTGCCCTTCAGTTAAGTCTGACTCCTAGGAAATCTACATGGGTAATCTACATGGGAAATCTACAAGGCTATAAGTCAACGGTTCTCAACCTGTGGGTCAAACCCCTTTTGGGGCCAAGTGACCCCTTCACAGGGGTTGCCTAAGACCATCAGAAAACACACAATTATTTCAGAATATATAATTACATACAGCTGTGTGATTCATCACTATGCTTGAATTATGTTTATGCTCGATTTGTAACAATGAAAATATAGCCTGCTATCAGATATTGACATGTCGATTCATAATAGTAGCAAAAGGGCAGTGATGGAGTAGCAACAAAACTAATCTTATGGTTGGGGGGACACCACAATATAAGGAAGTGTATGAAAGGGTCGCGGCATGAGGAAGGTTGAGAGCCATGCCTGCAATCCTTCACAGGGGCGGCAACCCCATCTGTCTCCACAGAGCAGCTTTGGGAGTCTGAACTGCTGACCTTGGTATTAGCAATGCGTGCCACCAGACTGATTTCTGTACTAAAGGAAAAAGAAATGCCTTTCAGCAGTAAATAAGGAAGGCGGGAGGGAGCACGAGAACAAACTGTGATTGCATAACTCATTTGAAAGACGATGCACACATGGGGGGGTACTCTAAAATGGATGTGGTAATGATTGCACAATTCTCTTTGATATGACTGAACAACTGAGCTATTGAATTGTTTGATATGCACACTATGTGCTAATAAAACTGTTGGAGGGAAATGTTATAAAACCCATTACCTGGATCAGTGCACTGAATTGGAATGCTGATGGTGAATAGTTATTTTTGAAAGTTGTGCACCTACGTCACGTGGTTTGAATATGAGAACTGCACTGTGGTTATGTTTTTTAAAAGTCCCCATTATTAGAGATACTGATGTATTTAGGGGCCATGATGTGTATAGCTCATTCTTAAATGGGTCAGAGAACAATGCAATCTGGATACACGTGTTCCTGAAATATGTTTCGTTTCACCTTACCTCTTGAAAATCCCGTTCAAACTTCCAAAGTTGAAGGTATTGCTCCATTTTTTGCTTATGTTTTTCCCAAAACCCATCAAAGGCAGTTTCCATGTCATGTACCTGGGTCAGCAACCTTAACAACAATAACAGCATGAGTCAAAGGACATCTTTTAAAAATGAGTTGTGTCTTACGTGTGTAAACAAGCCTGCTCTATCCATTCAGAATTATAGATTAAGTCAAAGCCTATGATATTTGTTCAGGTAGGACGCCCCCGCCCCCAATAGATGCCCACAAAGCCTCCTCCACAAACAAAACCATCGCAGCGGAACACAACTCAGGGCAGGAGTCTCTGAATCCCAGATGCCCAACAGCCGTTCACACATCGTGAAAGATGGAGCCCAATCAAACTGAGAGTGCTCACTTCTTAATGGTTTGCCAGTCACCACTTATTTGATGGCGACGTTCTAGTCTTCTGGAAGCTTCTTCTGTGCCAGGTTCTTCCAGATTGGCTAGCAAAATTGTTCCTTCATTGGTCACAGCTGTGATATCATTCTGTACAAATACACAAGAAGCATGGGCGTTCAATATGGAACCTCACTGAATGAAAGAGAAGAAAGCACACACCTATGGCAGACAGAGAAGGCACACCCATTCTAGAACGGCTTTTGGTCTCCTGAAAAATTAGGTCAGACTGCAGGAACCACAGAGTCCAAAGGTTGTGAAGGTCTCCAGGGAGCCCCTCCCTGCTGAGAGGCGGCTGTTGCAATCAGTGCTTCCTTCAGAGAGTGTCTTCTCACACTGAGAGAAACTGGTCGTCTCTTCGATTCTACTCTGATAACATCTTAATTCAAGGAGTAGAAGCACAATAAAGATTGCCACACTGTAGAATGACATCCCAAGGGCCCCGCCACCATCAAGTCCATTTCCACTCATGGTACGGTCCTCCAACGGTCTGAGGGACAATGAATTGGCCCCCTGTTTTAAAAGTTTGAGGACACCTGCTTTACTTCATTTCATTTTTTCAAAGGCATGCTTGCAGCATCGACACCGTCAACTTCTTTGTATACAAACAAACCAAACTAGTTGCCTTGGTATTGGTTGGGGCTCACGGCACCCATATGGAGGGCTGCTCCATTGGGTTTTCTGGGAAAGACTTCATCTCCCCACTTTGGACCTGTGCTCAGGAGAGAGTGGTCCTGGGAGAAGGACATCATGTTTGGGAAAGTGGAAGGGCGGTGACAAAGAGGAAAGTCCCACAATGAGTGGCTGCAACAAGGGGCTCAAATTTCAGAACAGCTGTTAGGATGACCCAGGCACTGATTCCTTCTGGGATACAATGGACCACTATGGGTCGGGACAACTCAGTGGCATCTAAGAAGGACAAGGACCTATGTTCATTGTCCAGGTCAGGGCATGAAACTCAGGGAGCAGAAGCACGTTGCTCAGCATACCACAGCTGGTGGGAGGCAGAGTTTTCCTTCTTCTTGGCCAGCTTTGCTCTCAGGGGGGTGGTTTAAAGCATCCCTTTCTTGTGAATGTGAAAGTGTTACTACTACAGAGAACGTGAGCCCCTCCTAGCTCACTCAGGATGCCTATCTTGGAAGCCTGACGCTTGTTCATCTCAATCTCTAACATTTGAGGGGGTGGCAGCAAAGGTGCTGGCTGCTTGTCTCCATCATTCCTTGAAATCCTTCATAATCCCTCACTTCCCACAGGACCTGGCCAGAGAACCATCCCTAATCTATTGTAAACACCAAACAGACAGACAATGAGAATGGGCGCCCTGTGGGAAAGACAACTGGAGATCAATTGAGCACTGCTGGCGCTCACAAACACAGGTGCTGGCAGAGCTGGGTTCAGAACTGAGGTCTTGTGGTTTTCCCATCAAAATCTCCCCCACTCCTAACTCTACCTGTGATGGTGACCCAAATAGGCCACCTGTCTGATTCCTGATTCTCAGAGGGTCTTTCCATAATCCCTTTGTACAAACAATTCCACAAGAGAATGCACCATGGCCAAAGAGGGCATTTGGACCCAATCTTTCCAGGATAATTTCCTCTTGTATTCTAATATATTTTTTATCATCAGCTTTGCAATACAGAAATGTACATTTCCTCCCTTTAAGGTAATCAATGTGAAATGAATGCTCTAAAAGATTCTGCATAAAAAGCTCATGGAAAACAATTGGTGGTCCACTCTCATCAGACTTACCTTCAGGATGTGGTACTTTTCTGCACGAATGGCAAGAAGTCTTTCTATTCCAGGAATATCATCTGGCAGTTCTGTTTCCGCCAGTTCGGTCCCAAAGGACTGTAACATCTGAGCCATTTCCTTCACTGTGAGGGCAAAGTTTTCTATAGCCTGCAAGTAGCCGGGAATCATTTTAATTATATGGTAATTCTGCCAACATATCAAATCATGGGTTAGTAATTGCATTTACTCTCATTGGGTATGGCAACAAACACATATACTATCAACTCTTCTGTACTAAGGAACTTGGAGAGGTGAGAACATCAATGCCATTTTATATTGGTGTGTTATCATTTATCAACTATCCTGGACCTTCCAAGCAAAGTGCTGTACAAAAGGTACAGGGAATAACTAGTCACGGACAGTTGGACTGAGATGCTGTTGACCGGGAATCCTGGTCACCGACGCTCCATTGCCCTGAAATGTCAAGCATAATTTTGTTGTTTCTTATGTTTCCAAATCGATGACTTTCAGGAAGAAGGGTCAAATTCAAAGACCATAGGTACTTTCTGTATCCCTTGCAGCTAGCTATATAGGAGATTAGAGACTAGTGGCTGATGTTACCGGTGCTTTGGTGTCAGTTCTGACTCCTGGCGACCCCAAGTGACATAGAACTGGTCCATTGGGGGTTTCCTAAACAAACTTTCTAAAAGCAGAACACCAGGTCTTGCTTCCATGAAGCTACTGGATGGATTTGAACCACCCACCTTTTAATGAGCAGCAAGCACTGCTCCTTTATTAAGACCAGACACTGCTAAGTTTGTACAGGAGCCACTCACAGGAATGAATAGTAATGTTGAATGAGGGGACTAGGGTCCAGAAAAACCCTGATTTAAACACACATCGTGAATGCCTCCAACAGGCCTTCATCTCTTAGGAGGCATTCAAAGGGAAAATTCTTTCCCACATATTCATACCAGTGAAGCACCTGGCCTCCCCTCTCTGTAAATGTCTACAATAGAAAAACTCTTTGCTCTAAATGTGATGGCCTCAAAGCATCATGAGAATGATAACATGAAGGGTTTTCTATATGCCACTGAAAAGCATTTCTAAGATATAGCGTGTGCCCAGGGTGCATAGGCAGGGGGAGACACTGGGAAATTTCTACTAATCCAGGGAGGCCCTAGTGTCCTGTTTGCTTCCTCAAACATGGTGGCTATCCAGAGGTGAATGGGAGAGGGAAGGGGTGGACATTTAGAGGGAGACACTTGCTCCAGGACACAAATCTAAGGGGAGGACAGACAAGATGCAGAATGACATTCTGATGTGGAAAAATATGAAAAGCATCTGATGGAGGCAGATGGATGGGGCAGGCAAGGGGGGGGGGCGCATTCCCAGGAATGCATCAATCAGCATCAATATCATGACCTTGGGGGAGCACAGTGTGAGGAGAGTTCCCCACACCTGGTGTCGTTCATCCTCACTATGCTCCTAAGGTCAGGCCTTTGCCAAACAGTGTCCATTTGTGGTCACATTTCATCTTCCCAAGTACCCTAAGAGGGAAGGCCTTCTCATTACAATTTTAGATCTGGGAAAACTAAGACTTGAGACGTTCTCTGTCTTGTCCAAGGCCATAGGTAAAAACCAACAGTGTCAGAATTGGAGCCCAATTCCCTTGGAACTTGGGTTACTACGGGGTCCCCAAGAAGGGTGAAGACATCTGGACACTCTAGCCCTCAACTTCCACTTCAATTGTCACTCTTGGTGAGTCTTCCTTTCAAGGGATTTCCTGTGGACACAAACCATGATGGTGCATGATCTCTACATTTGAAAAGTCACAGCCCCAGAACCCTGGTTTGGTTTGGTTTGGTTTCATTTTGCAAAGAGGAAAAACTTCTCCAACTCAATTTCAAGACTAATAGGAAAGAAAAGGCTCTCCAAGAAGGGCAAAAGCAACATACATTTCTGAAGATGGTCCATTCTCTGTGGCTGTACTGCAAGGTGCCCCCTAACTCAGGGGTTAATTGCTTGCCATCAATGTATCTCAGCAAATCACTAACTGAGCTCAGCACAATAACCTATATAAATAAGCAAAAAAGATACTGTTAACTGTCCTTCATGGCATCCCTCCATCCACCTGTACATTGTACTTTAGAATATATTCAGCAGAAAATTTTAAAAAAAATATTTCAGAAGTGGTTGGAACCTTTGTCTCCCGTGCACCCCCCACATTCCAGTACACCTTGCTGTCTTCAGAGAACAACCGTTTCTGTATAATTTACCAAGCCGTGACTCTATAAAGCAAAATTTATCTCCATAGAAACCCAAACGCCTAATTCTCCTTCCTCTCAAAGTTTGCATTGTTAGTGGTTAGGCTCCTGCAAGAATGCGGATGCCCACACTAACGTGAAAGGACATTCTGCAATGTTAGAACAGATCAGACAGAGCCTGGTGTTGCTCAAAGTGCCCTGCTGTAAGAGCACTGTATTCCTAACTCTCAAAATGCATAAAAATATCTGTAATAAAAACCAAACACGGTCCTCTGAACTATTTCAGGATGTAAGTTCATGGGAATGCCAATACATCAAACACATTGGAGTTTACCAAAAAAAATCCCGACTGAGGTCTCTTGGGAGATATGTATGCGTGCACACACACATCTATATATATATATATATATATATATATATATATATATATATATATATATATACAGACATATATGCACACATCGATATAAAACATGCATGATATGCATGTGTATGCTTTTCAATATGAATGGATTCATCTATGACTTTTTGCATAGCAAGGTATAACCTATTTTTACACTAGAAGCAGAAGTCCTCCAGGCATTTCACATTTACATTCTTTGGGGGAGACTTTTCCCCATTTACATGCTTACATGAGCACATGCAATAATATCAACAGCACAGTACAAGGTTTTCAGGGGAACCAAAGAGACCAAGCATTTCAAGAATGGACCCTTACTGGCAATTTGATCATGAAATCGTCCTGGTTCAAACGAAAGCCAATGCCAGTGAATGTTCGTTGAAGAAAACTGGTGGGCCGAAGAACCAAGATCAAGTGCAAGTTCCCAGGGAAGGAAACCTGTAGAAAAGAAGAAAGAAAATCACTGCTCTAAACACGCATTCAACTGAGCACAGATCAGAACATGCGCGATGAAAGGAACAAAATATAAAGCTCCAAAGTCCACAGCAAGGCCTACGCATTGAAAAAGGGTATTGATAAGCCAACAAAATGTGGAAATAGCCACAAAGTCATCTCAGGTAATCCAAAGCTTCTGTAGGGAATTTTCTCATGTTGGACAAGTTTCAACTTGTTTTCCTTGAACTTAACCTACATCTATTTCCTGGGGTGGGGGTGGGGGGAAAGAATTAGAAGAATTAGATAGAAAGAATGGCTATCAAAGCTCAAAGGGAGTTGAATGAAATGTGTGCCCTAAACCATGGGGCGTGGGGGTGGGGCAAGAGAGAGAAAATTATTATAAAACATGTCTGGTTTTCCTCCAAACCCTATTCGCTGAGGGTCTTCTGTATGTCTCCTCCGTGTATTGAAGTGAATGATGATCAGGCACTGAGGGTACACAGATGAAGAAAACTGACAAGGACCCCCAACAGGTTACTTGGGGGCTGGCACAAGACCGAGCCATGCTGCCTTCAGAAATTCATATGTTCTCCCTAAGCTTAGAGTTGTGTCAATAGCGACAAACAACCACAATTGAACAGCAGAGTCCCTCGGGGATGAATAAAGGCAGTAGAATAAGAAGTCAGGGTAAGTGGGTATGACGCAAAGCTTCCTGGGTCTCATGAGGTCAAAAAGTAAGAAATTAACTGGACCAGGTTGCCACCAGTTCACCAACACCTCCCCAGGGTCAATACCAATCCTGGGAACCTACTAGCTAGTTAGGAAATAATTACTGGATGAGGGACATCAAAAGATACCACACAACCCTTGGTAAGGAATGGACCGGCACAGCTGTTATTTATAAACTACCACCATGTGCCAAATGTTTATGCCAAATTAAACATTTTGTCAATATTATTATAGGTCTTCTTCATAACAACGCTATGAAAGTAGCTGCAAAATTTGTTAAATCATTTTATTGGGGGCTCTTACAGCTCTTATCACAATCCATCCATCCATCCATCCATCCATCCTGTCAAGCACATTTGTTGCCCTCATCGTTTCAAAACATTTTCTTTATTCTTGAGCCCTTGCTATCAGCTCCTCATTGTTCCTCTTCCCTTCCCTCCCTCATGAACGCTTGACATCATTTTTTGATGTCTTGCACTGTCCAATGTTTCTCTTTACCCCCTTGTCTGTTGTCCACCTCCCTGGGAGGGGGTTATAGGTAGGTCATTGTAATAGCTTCCCCATCTCTTCCCCAACCTTCCTCTTTCCCCCCTGGTATAGCTACTCTCAATATTGGTCCTGAGGGGTTTATCTGTCCTGGATCTCCTGTGTTGCCAGCTCTTTTCTGTACCCATATACATGCTCTGGTCTAGTGGGATTTGTAAGGTAGAATTGGGGTCATGATAGTGGGGTGGGGAAGGAAGCAATAAAGAACCAGAGGAAAGCTGTATGTTTTATCGGTGCTGCACTGCACCATGAATGACCCATCTTCTCTCCATGACCATTCTGTAAGGATCAAAAAAGTTAAATATAACTTGTCCCGATTGGGGGTACCTAGAATGGAGGTCTTCTTCATTCTCCATGGCAGTATTAGAGAGCTCAAGAGAAGAGGTCTCTGTCTGGAAAGCTAGAGGGAAAGGAAGCTGAGGGACTTGGCGCCAGGAGATGGTACCAGAGAGATGAACAAAAGCCAGTTAACAAAGGAGGTGCCTGTCCAGCTGAGCAGTTTGGATTTTCTCTTGAAGGGTAGGGGAGCCACTAAAAGGATTGTCGTAGCAGAGCACTGGTCAGATTTGCCTTTTCAGGATGATCGCTCACATTACTTCGTGGAGAAGGGATCGAATTTGGACAAAAGTGGAGCAGATAGATGAGTTGGGAGGCTGGCAACTCCATAGTCCTCACATGATTATTCTCAAATCGAAACCAAGCTCATGGCCATGGCGTCCTCTCTGACTCACAGAGCCTCAATAGGGCAGGGGAGAACCGCCTCTAAGGGTCTCCAAGACTGTCCCCTTCTGAGGCGGTTATTTCACTCAGGCTGCAGCCTTGGTGTGTTAAGGTTTGCTCACTCCCTAGCCCCAAGTCCTCATTTGTCAGGGAGGCAGTCTCCGGCACCACTCCTCCCTTGGGGTTTGTCTAAACATTCTCCTCCTTTCCTTCCCCTCTGGCCACCTTCAGCAAAATCCCACCCCCTGAGCAGCTCGATCCTCTCTTTGGACTTTCCACCATAGCACCATCCTTTTAGGTGCTACCTAAGTACCAGTTGCTAGGGATCACCCCAGGAAATTCATTTTTCTTTTTTAAAAAGCATAGGAAAAAAAGACAGCAAAGAAAGATAACAGGAGCACTGTCCTTACTTAAGTACTGCATGATGAAGCCTTCCCCACCAGCAGGAAGTCCTTCCATAGTAGTTATTTATGAAACTGTCCTAGCTTCTCTGGTAGATTAAGAGCTCCTTCCACCCACACTGGGCATTCCTTATTTAGCTTTGATACCGGGACTGTGTCTAGCCATATGCTAGAACAGTCTATTCAACAGGTACCTATCTGCTATCGCTATTTCTGAATATATCAATGTGTAAACACTTGACATGAAAGTAGTCTCCGATCTAAAAAAAATCCACACATATAAAGTATCAAGACATTTCTGAAAGCTTAAATAAGCAAACTTTGATAACAAAAGTGGTGATGTCAGTTGCACAGCAAATTGTTTCTTCGGCACCCAAAATTGTTCACAGTCTGAAGCTCTTACTCTTATAACATGTGTTGAGATCATGTTCCAACTCTAATTTCTGAAAATATTCAGAAATATATCCTGAGCTAAGAGTTTTCTTAGCATTTAAAGTATTTACTCACCCATTAAAGTTCACAGCTGTTCTCCTAGAATATAATTTTACTGGGCTATTTGCCTTCTCTCACTTTGAACTCAAAACGTCTTGGTTTTTTTAAACTCTTTTCTATGTTGTCTAGGTTTTTAGTGAGGAATTACTATATTTCAAAATTCAAAAGGCTATTTTAAGTTGTTTTGGGGCGGGCAGGGGGCGAGTAGCATTTAAAGCTAAATGAGGCAGTGCCATGTCACCCTATCTCCAAAATGCATCCACAGATACCCAACCATTTCCAAATTTGTGGGGAAATTTGGACATGGGTAAAACACTGACAGCGACAATGGAGTGGAAAGAATGCTCCAAATGTATACCAGAGGTGAAATTCCTCACTCTAGCCCCTATTGAGAAGTTATCACTTGTATTTTCCGCTTCCATCCCTGCACCCCACTCCACCAATGTGGTCAACAAACTAATATTTTGCATGTTTAAAGTTTGAGTCTGGAGAAGCATTGGAACACAAAGATTTCAAAACTTTGCAGATTTTTGTTTCTGAATTTCACCATTCTGGTTAAAAAACAACAACAACAACAACAACAACTGTTTCCATCTGACCATGATATCATACTACCTGCGTCTGGTAATCACGAGAGGGTCGGTTCCTAGCTGAGGTATTATTTGAACTTGAGATTCAAAGCTAGTTTGCCCAAGGATTCAAAATGCCCATCATCTAAATTAAGTAGCATGACTTTTGGTGCTATCGATTTTTAAATTATATTTCACTTCATGGACTCCTTCAAATTCCCTTGGGTCAAGGTCCCAGTCATTCTACCAGGGCAACCCATGCAAATCCCACACCTCCAACCTCATCACCTGTCCCCCAAGCACCACTGAGCAGTTGCTGCTGTGGGCCCAGAGCCGCAGCAGCCCTGCGCTGGAATTTGGGCAAGGCTTTCCAGGACTGCAGGCAGAGAGAGCCCTTACCGCATTCCTTCTGAACCTCATCTTGCCTCTCCGGGGATTTGCTTCTGCCATCTCGCCTAGACACAATTACACTCTTCTTTTCCGACAGTCAATACAACATGGATGAAATATGAGCTGCTTCTTGGGTAGGAGGCTTAAAACAGCAGCCAAAAACCTCTATCCAAAAAAGCTACCGTAACTGTAACTGCTTCCATCATCGCAGTGGAAGCACTGCAAAAAAAAAAAAAACACCACTCTCCCTGATGAGTCAGCTGACAGCCCCTTCCCTGCAGCCTGTGGTCCTTCAGAGTGGACACATTCCCCCGTTACTTAGCCTGATGGAAGCGCTAGCGTTGGCGTGTGCTGGACAGCTCCCCAAGAGCGGGCAAGTCCTAAGAAAAGATCCACTCCCCTCCAGGAGCTTTGTGCAGTCTTGGTGGAACTAGCTAGCTCTTGAGAGGCACAGTTTGATTTTTAAGGTGGAATGCTAAGAATCTTTGTGAAGGTAGTCTTGGTAGTTTTTTTTGGTGACTTTTACTGTCCCCCTTCTCCCGCCCCCATCCTGGTCTGTGACTTAAATTTCCATTTGGGATTGGATTCTGTTGCTCTTTGCCTTCTTCGTTCTTAAAATATTTTTTTTAATTTTAATCATTTTTAAAATGTCAAATGATGCCCTATTTAAACAGAAAAGTACACACAGCTGTACAGTGTGATGAATTTTCACAAAGGAATACACCTGTGTCCCCAGGACTCAATTGAAGACACGAACATTGCCCAACAGCATCGGTGTGATAACTGTCCTGAGTGAGACCACACACAGCTTCTTTCACTGTTGCAGTTTACTGCTTGAGGGGTCCCACAGTCCTGACTCGTGATCACTGAGGTGGTTCTAGTTTGGGAGTCTTTTACTTGCCTTATCTGAGTTTTACAATTAAATTCTTTTCTTTTGGAACCTTGCGAAAAAGATCACAATTGGTAAAATTCTCTCCTGATGATAACCTCAGAAGACCATAGCATGGCAAATTTCTAAGATGGAAAGAATCCCCTACCAACTGAAAATCCCCTGCACGAGGGCATGGATGTAACACAAACCTAGTCTCCTTTTCTTAGTGGCAAAATATAATGCAACGACGAAATTTCATTTGGGGTCTACCTGGCTTTGGAAATGAATGACACAGGGATTGCACGGACACGCATTTTAAAGGATACACCATAGGTAGTCACGCCTATGGATGCAGTGGTGATTTTCACCAAGAACCTTCTCTGGTGGCCGACTGTTTCTCTTAACACTCATTTGTATTCAACATATACTGCTGTACTGTGAACAGTGCCAGCCAGCTAGATGGGACTGAGGTCTCCGATGTGCCCTTGGGTGTGGTTAACAACTACTCTCTACCACAGGCACCACAGGCAGCAATATAGCTTTTGAAAAAGAAAAGGCGCACCCCGGACAACCTATGGCTAGTTATAGGTCATCAACACTTGGTTCCCATTTTCTCCATCACCAATGCACTTGGGCAATTACAAGAACAGCGAGAAGCTGAACTTTGAGTTATTTACTGAGTATAGTGGTTCATGGTTACCTGCTAAGAGAACAATGAGGTGGGGGGGAATGGGGCAAGAAACAAGTCCTCATCCCCCTGCTGGCTCCAAATCCATAGGATTATGAAACAAATCACTTATTTGTCTTTTATTAAAAGACAACCTCTGTTTCAAGCAACCTACTGGGTTAACAAAAGCAAAACTCTACCAAGAAACTGAGGCCATATGCCAAATGGGCACTTAATGAAAATTAATTAAATCAGACCAGTACAAGTGTTGAGCCAAAAGAAGAAAGCTGGGCAATAAAAATGTTTTATTGTAACCAGTGCTATGTTTAGTACAAAAGAATCAATTATTGGCATAAGCTGAGGTTTGTTCACCAAGCCCAAGGACTGACCCTACAAGGCCAGTACAAGATAAATAGCTTTTACTCCCTTTGGCAATATTGATGGAGTTCAGTAGAATACGGAGAGCAGATGCATTCTGTCCAAAAGGACTTTACCTTTTTCTTAAAACATTGAATTTCTTTATCTTTGCGCAAATCATTTGAAAAGAACGGAAGGCAGCAAATGGGAAAAAGCACCAACTGAAATTCATGAAATTCCCTTTCATGCTCCAGCTTTTATAATTACTTGGCTGTGGAACCTTGGCTCTGTCAAATAACCTTGACAACGTAGGTTTAACTAACTAATGTCCACCTATAAGATGATTATCATAATATCTGTTTCCTTTTGCTATCAAATGAAGAGAATCAGTATCATTTAAGAAAGGCGAATGCTTTTTGAATAAGCAAATATACACAAGGCCGCTTCAAAAAGTCATGGGAAAATGCCGTTCTCTTTCCATTCCATTTCCCCCCAAACCATTGGAAAACTAAAAACTCACCTCCATGGAGTGAATGCTGACTCACAGGGATCCTCTAGGACAGGGTGGAGCTACCCTTGTGACTTCCTCAGACTGTAACCCTTTGTGGAAGTAGAAAGCCCCATCTCCCCCCCATGGAGCGGCTGGTGGTTTTGAACTGCTGATCTTGCAGTAAGATGTAATCACTACTCTGTTAGGGCTCCTCAAAATTCTGGAAGCCCACATATTAGACAAAGCCACAGTTGTGCTATTTCATTTCCATAACCTGGTAATTGGTGTGATGCTAATAGAACTCTGTTCCACTGTGCTTTAAAACACACACATTAGCTTGTCCAAGATGAGGATGAACCCATGCTATGTACGAAATGAACGATACTCTCGTTCACTTTTCCATGCTTGAGCTAGGTGATCATTTTTTTACTCTCATGGGCAAGATAGTGTAACCAAAAGAACACTGACTTAGAAGTCTAACCACCTAGATTTCTGCCCTATCGAGTGTGACATGGTACGAGCCCAGCCAACTTCCTCTGGAGACAAATGGCCTCCCGAGGCTCATCAAGAGTCAAATTAAGAGTTTCAGCTGCTCCTGCCAACTGCTCTGGAAAGAATGGCATCTGCCGGTTCTGGATAACATGGGAGAAAATTGTGGACCAGAATTCAGAAGCAGAAGAGGCCAGGATTACTGGTCAGGGAGAGACTGGTGGGAGGCAGTGTTGAGACTGTGGCCCTTCCTCACCTTCAGCTCTGGGGACTGCACTCACCCCTGTGTTAGCAGATCTATATCTATCTATATGAAAGAAAAGGGCAACCTTTACCCAAGGATAACCTTCAGAGGGTTAGAAAAGAAGAGGGATGGAAACAGGGACATCGGGATAAGTGATGTTACATGGAAAGGATGGCAATGGGTGGGCTGAAACAAAACATGTAGGAAAAATTGACTGTAAAACTGGGAATCCGCTTGGTAAAGCTTTGGCTCAATTACAATCACCAGTTTAGGTTAAATAAAAAGTTGCAAGTGGTTGCTGATGCCGAAATGTCAAATGAAAAGAAGAAAGAGTAGGGGAAAAAGAATTGGTTTCCAGTTCCTGTAATCTGATAGAGGAAAATGGCTACATGGTGATTCCACCTAATCCTTCATCTTTCCAATTCAACTAACAGGAGTCTACACACCAAAAGTAAAACCCACTGCTGGTGAGTCAAGTCCAGCTCATTGTGATCGTATAGGGTGGGGAGAACGACTCAATGGGGCATAGTAAGTTAGAAATCTTTGCAGAAGTTGTTCATCACATTTTTCATCCTCTTGTGGGAGGAAAGTCGAATAGGGAATTGTTAAAAGGAAACTACATACAGGGAAGGTGAGGTAGAAAGGGGCACCGATTATAAGGACCTACATGTAACCTCTTCCCTGGGTACGGACAACGGGGAAGTGGGTGGAGGGAGACATTGGACAGTATAAAATATGACAAGGTAATAATAATTTATAAATTATCAAGGGTTCATGAAAGAGAGCGGGGAATGGGAGGGATGGGGGGAATGAGGAGCCGATGCCAAGGGCTTAAATACCAAATGCTTTGAGAATGATGAGGGCAATGGATGTACAAATGGACTTGACAGACAAAGGATTTATGTATGGATTGTGAGAAGAGTTGTATGAGCCTCCAATGAAATGATTTTTTTAATTTTAAGGTTAAAGAAACCACATACATGGACGGTTTAACATGTCTTGAGGTGGGCTGTATACATATAGATGGTGTGTGGTTTTAAAAATACCTTCAGAGTCCTTTCCCCTAAGTGCCTCAAAAGGGGTGAGGGGCGGAGAAGCAATCGTAATGCTGAAATGGATTTGGTCCTGAGTTCATCTCAACCACCCCAAGATGAAGAAAGGTGGTGAGTTGCAATGCACGGCCTGTCCATTCCCCAGTTGAGTACTTCAGCAGGGTGTCACCTGGGCTCCTTTGCTACCTATTAACCCCCACACGCCACTGTCCTTACAGTCCATTCAGACTCATCGTGATCCCACGTAGGGTTTCAGAACCTGGGGGTCTTGGTGGAAGCAGGGCTACCTCACTTCTCTCACTCTGTCCTGGTCAGGTGTGTTGGTGGGTCCGTCCCACCCAGAACAACCCTCTGCACAGCAGAACGAGACACCGCGCTCACAAATGTTCTGAGGTTGAAGCCCATCATGGCAGCAGTCACCTGCGGCCATCTTGTCGAAGGACTCGCTCTTTGCCCCTTTTTGAAAATGCCGTATATCCTCCAAAGCGAACGTGCTGCCCTCAAGTCAATGCTGACTCTCAGCAATGTCCCTGTGAGCTTCCAAGAGTGGTCACGGGAATAGGAAGTGCAGTCTTTCTCCCAAGGAGCGGCTATTAGTTTCAAACTGCCAACCGTGGGGATCGCAAACCAGTGTGTAGCCACTATATCACCAAAGATCCCTTAATAATATCCAGACATGCAATGAGGATTTCTGATGGTGCTGTCAGGTTAACTGTTGGACTGCTAATTGCAAGATCAGCAGGTCAACTCCATTAGCCACTCCCTGGAAGAAGATGCGGCTCACTGCTCCCGTAAATATATACAGCCTCATAAACCCTAAAGAGAGAGTTACTGTAAGTCAGAACTAATTTAAAGGCAATAGATATATATATATATATATATATATATATATATCTACAATAATGTATGTACTAATATAATACCACACCTGCTAAAACATGAAAGATCATCTGGACATGGGCAGCATTGCATTGCATCTCTGGGATTATTTTCTTTAGAAAATGATTCTCTTTATAGGCCTTGAGAAGCCAGAGATTCTCTCCTAGTTGTGTGTATTTTGTTTTTCAGGTGACTCCCTTCCCTATGCTATCTACAGGAGAGAACATGTAGAAAGATTCACCTCAATCTCTTAAAAGTGTTTATTTCCGAGTGGTTAGATTACTTATGATTTCTTCTTCTTCTTTATACTTCTCAATATACAATGTTTGTTTTTTTTTTACTTTCAAAAGTTGTCAGGGGCTGAGCCCCAGTGGTATAGTGGTTGAGTACAGGACTGCAGCCCACTGACTTGGTGGTTCAAATCCAGCTGCAGCTCTCCAGGAGCAAGGTTGGGCCTCCCACTCCCACCAGAGGGCAGTGATGCACCCCCCCCAAAAAAAAAGTCTTCTGCAGTCCTGTTTAATCATTCTATTGGGAGCTCGTACAACTCTTGTCACGATCCATCCATTGGGTAAAGCACATGTGTACATTTGTTGCCATCCTGAGTGGTTTCCATTTTCCCCATAAAATGTATCTCTAACAGACAGGGGAAGCCATGAGACTCTTCTTACAACTTCCACTGGTACCTGGCCATTGCTTCCCACAGGGGTTACCAATCTCCTCTACCAACTCTTCCTCCTACTTTCCCCCTTCCTCATCCCATCTCGTTTAGTGCCTCTGCCAGTATCAAGCCATCTTTTTTGGTACCACACAGACAGAACATATCATGTAAAATGAAAATGAGAAGCTCCTATGCAATGGAAGTACTTACTGCGATTTTTTGTAGAGAGATTTTGACAGAAGTCCATGAATCTGATCTACGATCCAGAATAACGGTAAACCGGGAGTCAGATCCATTTTGCCTGTAAAATAGGGGGGGGGGGTATAAAGTTTTTCTTAATAATGACATGTACTGGCTGAGCCCCGGTGGCGCAGTGGTTGTGTGAGGGACTGCAGCCCACAGGGCTGGCGGTTCAAATCCAGCAGCAGCTCTCCAGGAGAAAGGCTGGGCCTTCTACTCCCACCAGGGCAGTGGTGCCACAAACAAAAAAGACAAAACAAAAATAATAATAATAACATGTACTTCCTAATGTATGCCAGTATTTATGATTAGTTCATTTATATTTGATGCTATGATGAAAGACTGAAATGGAATTTAGAGAGCTATCACCATGGAAAAACCTATTGGTTTCCATATTCCTCACCACACGATTGGAATGTATCTTTCAGCATGAATGTCAGGCTTTTGTACAGCGAAGTGATCATGCAATGCAGATGTGTAATTGAAATGGATTGGGGATATTGCAACCTTGGATGTGGAAAACCTCATTGACAAAACCTGTCCCTCTGGATACCAGACTTAACTCCACACAGCAATCCATCCCGAGCCAATGATCCATTCATTCTGAACAACAATGCTAAACATATGTTCCTGCCTCAAGTATGCATCTTGAGGGAATACAGTCCACTGGACACCAGGACTTTTATTTGTCCTAAAAAGACATAAAATCATAAAATCCAAAAGAAGAGAAGGGAATTGTTTCAGACCTTCCGTTGTGAGCACCTAGTTTTCAAAAGGCTTTGGATGACAGTGAGAACTCCAAATCCAACGTGGATTAAGCCTCTGGTGAATCCCTTCTAACCATTGACCAGCGGTGGATCTAGCCTGGCTTACAGGCAGAGTGCAATGGGAAGTGGACTCATGCAGATGGAATTAGGTTAAAAATTAACATCTTAACAGTTGTTTTACCTTGAGACTAATTTTTAATTGAGTCTAGTTTTTACTGTCTTCTGTTTATCTTTTCAAATGAGGTTTTCCTCTATTTTGTTTTGTTACTGTTATTGGGAGCTGTTGTTTTTTTCTTTTTAATGTTTTTCTTAATATGCAATCCATGGTAGGAAAATCTATGAAGACAATACCTGGATTAATAGTTTCTTGGGGTTGTAGCAGGGGGAATTGGGGGGAAATGGGGAGCTACAAATAACAAGTACAAGAAGAAGAAAATGTTCTAATATTGTTTGCAGTGATGATTGCACAACCTCTTTTAATATGCTTAAAGCATAGAGTTGTATGATATGTGAATTATATGTCGATAAAATTGTTAAAATGCTTTAAAAAGACACACTTCAATGTATGCACTCTAGTGGGTGCTCTGAGATTTGATGTCTGTTCATGAGAATCTTCACAATTCTACCACACCGGATTCAGAGTCTCTTAGTGTTTAGAGTCAGAAACTAAAAAACTTTCCTTTAAAAACTCTTCAGAGGAAACAATATATGTATATATTGCTGAATGTAAGACTGATGATTTATTCTGTAAAAGTTCACATACTTCATATTTAAAAGGGTCACATCCTCTTCACCCTAAAACATTTTCTAAGGTAGCAATAAGATTTTTCCCTTTTCAAGTATCCCAGTTGCAAATGATCTTTAAATTCAAAAAGTTCCCCTGGTTATGACCCAATACAACTTTTGATTCCTTTGAACAATTGTCTTCTTGCACTATCATTGGAAGATTGGCTGCCCCCACTTGTCGCAGTAAAGTTTCCTTGTAAGCAATTCTAAGGGTTCCTGTGTGACCACCCCTCTCAGCTTATGTTTTTCTTCATATGGACAAACACTCCTCCCCAGCTTTTCCCCCAAGTCCTCATATAATTTTCAGAGAACGTAAGTAACTGTTGGTCTCCCTTTTCGACATTCTACTTGCCATATTTTGATGCAGGTCTGTTAATTATTTATAAGAATACTAGCCATACTAATAACCTACATTCTTGTCCAAGTTGGTATCCACTCTAAAAAAGATTAGAGAAAATATCATGAAATGCTTACCTTGCAACAGCTATCAAGTAAGCCAGCACTTTTGCTATTGCATCTTCTGGTATACATCTGAAATTGCAGTTCTGTGGAAATGTAATAATCCAAGCATTGTCCTTGCCCCTGCCACCTAAGGGTGCATAACAAAATGGCCAAATTAGCCACTAACATGGCAATGAAGCAAGACGGGGTTTTCAACCTGTGGGGGGGTGTTATTTGAGAAGACTGGGGCCAGTGGAGATTTCAGGAGAAGGATGATGCACACAGAAATCTCAATGACAACAAACACATCATCCTTTGAGTGGTCGAGCGGTTGCTAAATGGAAAGAAAAAGTCATTGTCAGCGTGTCTATAAGGTGGTCGAATATGGTTGATCTCCCAAAGAGGACTGAGAAATAACTCTTTCTAAATGAATATTATCATCTTAAAGTCAAAATGAGTGGTGGCTTGACAGGTAGGGGACCATCTTGATATAATCAGTCTTTTAGAGCCATGATGAACATGTTAAGATGAAGGCTAAAACCCACAGAAAAAAGTCATCCTCTAATGGAGCCTTGGGAAAAAAAACAACAGAAACAGAGGCAATAATAAAGACATATAAATTTTAAAAAATGAAAATAAAGACCATGCATATTCTGTGTGTATACACACACACAAATATAGGTAAAACTTCAAATTCACTGCCATCGCATCACGTCTGACGCTTAGTGACCCTATAGGAGAGAACAGAACTGTCTCTATGGGCTTTGAGATTGTAGTTCTTCATGAGAAGAGAGAGTCATCCTTCTCCCAAGGAGTGCCTGGTGGATTCAAACTACTGACTTTGTGACTAACAGCCCAATGCGAAGCTCACTATGCCACCGGGACTCATATATATACATACATATGTGTGTATAAATGTGGCAAAGGAGGTTAAAAATGATCATTAAAAATATGTAATCTGAAAAAGACAAAAGGAGAGGGAAGAAAGAACAAATGGGACAATCTGAAAATAGTAATTTTTAATAAAGAAAACAAAGTGAGATGCTATAAATACACCCGACAAGGTTAAGTAGACTAAATTTTAATGTTCTAACCACACAAGTTAAAAAGAAGGAAATATCAAATTGAAGAAAGGAGTTTTTCCTCGGGGAAAAATGTATTTTATGTACAATGACACAAATATTGCACAAATAAAAAGACGGGACAAGATATACCATGCCAATGCTAGTTGACAGCGTTGTGAATATTTGACAAAGTGGCTTTTGGAACCAAAAAATATCATCTGAGATTAAGAAAGATCATTTCACAATGGCAGTGGTGGGTCAAGTCGTCATCCCGGTGGCCCTGTGGATTAAGTGTCAGTTGAGTAACCTCAAGTTCAGTGGTCCAAATCCACCAGCTGCTCTGCAAGGGAAAGATGAAGCTGTCTGCAACTGCCAAGATTTCTAGCTTTAAAAACCAAGCACATGAACAAGACCCCCAGGGCCATCGAATTGATCCTGACCCATGACAACCAAGTAGGACAGGTGAGCATTGCCCCTTGAGTTTCGGAGACTGTCAGTCTTTACAAGTCTTCCTCTTGCTCCCGCGGAGCAGCTGGGGGTTTTAACTACTCATCTTGACTTCAATAGCTCAAAGGGTAAGCCTTATGCCAGCAGGGCTCAGAAACCCTATAGTGAGTGGAGATGAGGGGGAACAAACTTACCGGCAATGGGGTGGGTTTAATCTATAAACTGTTATTACCACCGATCAGCTAACATAGCAAATGTGTGAGAGAACAAAAAAAGATACACTTTTATTCAGAAGTGGGAGGTTTCAATGAATGGAGTCTTTCTTCAAAAGGGACTATACAAAGACACATTTCATAAGCAAGGGGAGGGGATACAGGACAAAACACAGATTAAAAAAAAACAAATCAGCACCGAGGGAGCTGGGCACTAAACGTGGTTCTCCTGGGAACACGATTTGAAAGACACTGATAAGCTTAAGTAAAAATTTTCTGAATCCTACAAGTCAACATCACATACAGCTAATTTTATGAGTACAATATGCCACCTATTTATCTCATTAAGAAAACATAAGACACCTTCATTAAGTCACAAATTATCATCATTACAGCAGCGGCCGGACTGACGTGTCCAATTAGGATGGTTTCTGATTGCTAAGTAAACTGAGCAGGCAGGTGTGATTTGGGGGGAAATCATTAAACTGCTTGAAGAGACAAAGACAATTTCCTTTACTCTCGACACCTAAGAAGTGCTCATTTTCATATCAGCAATGACTTAGGCTAGCATTTTCACATAAACGTGGATCTACTAGCACATTCTTCTCCATTAAACAAAAAATAATATGTTTGATGACATGATTGGAAAAAGGAGAGGAGATGTAATACCAAAGAATCACCATTAACATATTTATATTCTGATACAAAGGAGTTTCTCAAACTTTGTGGGGAAATCCCATTATCTTTTCATTCCATTTTCCCACCAACTTTTGCAGGCACCCTCTCTTAAATGACAATGGAAAAGCAAACAGGAATCACATGAAAAAAATCATAGGTCTATGTCGAAAGGCCAGACATTCTCATAAGTTCATTTAAGTCACTGATATCTGTGGACCACCTGTTCAAAAAAAAATTTTAAGTACATATAAAATGGTGTTGACATAGAAAGGATGAAACTGGCTCTAATTTCACCATGCATTTCTCTGAAATAAAGGTAGGAGAAGGATGCTCACCAGACAAGAAGGCAATATTTTGCATCGGGAAATGAGAGATGTCCTTCACTTGAGGGAACAGCTCTGTTTCTAGGAAGAACAAAAAGGGGAGACCATCAGCCGTGGAACAGCACCCCAAGAAACACACTCCTTACAAGAAGAACTCTTACAGACCTGTGTCCCGCAGCGCACTACCAAACATTCTCCACTCTTTGGAGGGCTGCAACAAGGAATTCACGTTCTGGAAAACACCCATGGATGAAGGAGGATTGATGACCTACTTTTCAAAACCTACCTTCAGATACCAACCAGAAAACTAAGAGCAAGAGATGCATGCTCAGGGTCATTAAGATTTCATGTTGAGACACTGTAGCAGATTCTTCCACCACCAAGAATAGTGCCTTTCATTCTGCAAAACATTGCTACTCTATTACAGTGTCGAACAGAACCTTCTCTCCTATTAAAAAAAAAAACACCACTCACTGCCATCGACCTGATGCCAACTCCGAGCCATTCTACAGGACTTGGTAGAGCAGCCCCTCTGGGTTTCCGGGGCTGTCACTCTTTACAGGAGTGACATTTTCTCCCACGAAGCAGCTGGTGGTTTAAAACTGCTGATGATGGTGCTGCCATCCCAACTTGTAGCCACAATACCACCAGTTTTGTCTTCTAGGATGTTTAAAATAACCTCAAGTTAAGTAGTCTATGAATTAGGGGAAAGAGTCAGAGATGGAAAGAAGTGGTTACGCATGTGGGCTTTTAAATCAGACCAGCCTGGATTCAAATTCCACGTTGGTGTATTTTCTAGCCGTTCAAACATGGGGAAGTGTCCAAGCCTCAACTTTCTTGTCTCTAAACTGGACATGATAATATACCTGCATCACAAGCAGCTAAATGTAAAGTGTGTGGCATAAGAAACAAGGGTGCCTTAACTCCTTTTACCATTATAGATGAGAGCACATCCTTGTATTCATTATTCAACAGTTTCATTTGTCCCAGATCTTAGGTGCTAGCTTAAAATGTTCAATTCTGGTGAACACCAGTGAACTTCTACAAGGGCCAAAAATCAAAGTTCACTTCTTCTTCTGATCTATGAACAGGGATAACTTTTTAAGAGGAATGGAGACATCAAACTAGGTTATTTTGGACTGTAGGTTTTAATGCTTAAGATATCACATCTCTTACAGAAGCCTATTTCCAAGCCACTCTCTCATGCATAAGACCTTCAAAGACCTATTCTCTGCTGGTGATGCCACCATTCTTAGTGTTCCTCCAACCATTGCATAAAGAACTGATTTATCAAGGCCAATTGTGTTCCAGGTCATGAAGAAAGCCAGGTCTGATGGGCCCACATGAGACAGGGAATTGTGTGTCTATTATAGTGTCATTTTATACACACATACACACACAAGCATACACATTCAAACACAAAGCAACAAATTGGCATATTTATTTTTGTAACACTCATGCCATTACAAATCCACACTTCAGCAGGAGACAAAAAGCAATTTCTAACTATTGGTAATAATTATATATAAATATATATAATATCTACATAGTTGGATTCCTGGTATGTCCCAGCTCAAGGTGTGCACTCCAACACTTTGTGCCTGTCTTCACCTCCAGACTGCAGAGCACAATTATTCTCTCAATGCCCCATGTTTCCTTGGATACAAGAACGTACCCTGACAGCCACAAAGAGGCCTCATGCATTTTTAGGCAAGGAGGAACAAAAGGGGCTAAGAACAGGGATGCTGCAATAAGGATTACAATGCTCTCTGTCCTTGGAAGCCTGCAAAAGAGGCGATGCTCCCGTGTGCCACTTTTCAAATAAGAGGGTTCAAAATGAAAACATTCTGAGGCATCATCCAGAAATCCAATTAACCCCGACTTGGATCAGTAGGAACATATCTATTGAGATATGGAAGATGTAATATGTGCATCCTGTGCCATTCAAGATCCCAATGGAGATGCGGAAACCACGAGCATCGACTCTACAATGCTTTGATCCATTTACGTAATGAGAGAAAGCTCGGGGTGTTGAATAGAGGGCTCTGGCTTGGAGGGGGACGTCCTAAGGCATTGAGTTTGTGATCATGAACAAGTTGCCTCCCCATCCTCACTTTAGAGGTAAATGCAAGGTGGATAATCCGCTTTGGGGTTCCTAATATTTGATGTGATCCCACACCATCCATGTAAGATCCACAAGTGTATACCAAATATACAGACACTTTCTCTCCTAAAATCTCTTCTCACTGTGGGGCCCATAAAATGGAAGTCCCACACAAACAAGAGAGACAGGAAGAATTAAGAAAGAGACACTGGTACTACTTTCAGAGCTCACCAAGTTCTGAGTTGGACATATATTGGAAGGAGGCATGGAGGTATCACACGGCAGCCACAAAAGACACGTTGAGAACAAAAGAACCAGAAATACTGCCTTTGGAGGCTGCTGTGACATTGACCTACACATCCTGTCTTGTGGTTGACCCTGAATTTCCAAACAGATTTCAGCCTGAAATCTGATGTATGGTGTTCCTCTTGACGATCCTTCACATTCTTCGATTCCAAAGCATGAGGAAAGGAACTCTGGGCCAGCAACATGGAATGAAGACCACACTGCAGTAGTTCTAGTCCACTCAATGCTCCAAGGGAGAAAGATGAAGCTTTCTACTTAGAAACCCACGGGGGTGGTTCTCTTCTGTCCTATAATGTCGTCATAAGTTGGAATCCAGTTGATGACATTGAGTTTGGTCAACAGTTCAAACCCACTAGTCATTCCATAGGAGAAACTAACTGGTGATGTGCTCCTGTTACGATGACAGACATCAAAGACCCGAAACAAAAAAAAAATCATAATGATGTCCATGAGTGGGAGGGTAGAGTGGAGACCCAAAGGGGAGGCCCCTCTGTAGACAACTGGATATCCCTTTACTGAAGGGCCTCAAGGAAGAGATGAGCCAGTCAGGGTGCAGTATAGCACCAAGGAAACATACAATGTTCCTCAATTCTTTAAGGCACCCCACTCTCCACCATCGTGACCCCACTTATACCTTACAAATCCGGCTTGATAAGAGCATGTCCACTGGTACAGACAAGAGCTGGAAACATAGGGGATCCAGGACAGAGAAACCCCTCAAGACCAATGATGACAAGGAGGAGCTGTACAAGGAGGGGAAAAGGGACAGTGGGAGTAGAAAGGGGGAACCGATCACAAGGATCTACATATAGCCCCCTCCCTGGGGGACGGCCAACAGAAACGTGAGTGGAGATGTTGTACAGTGTAAGACATGGGAAAATTATAAATTATCAAGGGTTCATGAGGGATGGGGGAGTGGGGACGGAGGGAGTCAAATGAGGAACAGATACCAAGGGATTGGGTAGAAAGCAAATGTTTTGAGAATGACGAGGGCAACAAATGTACAAATGGGCTTGACGTACAATGGACGTATGCATGGATTGTGATAAGAGTTGTATGAGACCCCAATAAAATGATTTTTTAAATAAAATGTTTTTTGAAAATAACAAATTAATGAAAAAAGAATGGGCTGAGAAGGTTTGTCTATCAGTTACAAGGTATGGCTCTTAAGAAAGTAATTACCTTTTTTACCCAAATAATATGCAACTTCTATATATGTTTTCTTTCTGTTCCCTCACCTAGGAGAGATATTTTCATAAGTACCAGAAAGCCTTTTCTTTAATAAACATGTTGCTGTAATAAAAATTAGCATAGTGAGTTTATAAAATCACAAGTAAGGGGGGTGGTCAGAGAGAAGAAGCAGTTAGCAAAGAAATGTAAAAGGCTCATGCTATTTTCCAGTAAAACTGCCAGAAGTAAATTGGCATATACAGCTATTCCCATTCCTTAGAAAGCATTTTACTCTAGTTCCTGGTGTCTAATAGCAAGAATTCCCACCCCTGAGCTTGAAATTCACAGTAATACTCACTCTCATTTATACGTATGCCCTTGACGGGGGTTCTGTTTAAATACGAGAAAAAAATACAAGTTTGAAGTCATGCCACACACGCATGCCACTTTGTCCAAGCCCCTCAGAGTCATGTCAAAGACTCTGCCAAAGAAAGCAATTGCCTGCATTCTCAGATTTTCTCCTAAAATAAAGAAGGTACAACAGGCAAAATATGGAGCAAAACAAAGTAAGGAAAATAAAGAAAATGTCAACCAGGAAGGTAAAATCCCTTCCAAAGCAATCCACCCATCCCACCCATCACCTAAAGAAAGTAGAAAGGGGAAGTGGTGCACGTGGTTAGCAATGGATATCAATTGCTGGGCCCCTAGCTTCTGCCCATGAAGCCCTGGTTAGCCACTGGGCTAGAATCCGAGTGGTCAGCAGTTTGAAATCACCAGGGAGAAAGACTGGGCTTTCTATTCCCCAGACAACTGCAGTCTTAGAAACCCACCGCGGGGTCACCACGAATCCGCGTTGACCCTATGGTAGGGAGTGAGCATTTGCCATGTACTGAACAAGACATGATCTATGTATATTTTCTGGTCGTAACAGCAAACCGCCCAGGTGTCTATGAAAGCTTTCTTTAAGTGCGCTGTAGAATGCTGATCCATCGGGGTGGGTGGGGGTGCAAACAGAATTCAAAGTATCAGACAAGCCAGACTTTCTGGAGTCACTGAGGCCAGATGCACCCCCTCCCCCAACACGATTACCCTGAAATCATCTTTAAACCAAAACTATCCCATAAAATTCTAATCATTTAGCTTCATTAGAAGAAATAGTGCCTGCAGTAAGCATTAGATACCATTTGAAAGAATTCTCTATATGTTGTCAAATTGACAAAAGGAATCAACAGAGGAGATGACATGATGGCAGCCATCAAGTTCAGAAAAGGTAGCCAAGAAAGGTGACCCAACTTGAAGAATGTAACTAATGCCACTGAATTGACAAGGCGGAACTAAAGGGGTATATGTTTTGTTTGGTCTATTTCCACAAAAGACCAAATAAATGGGGGTAGGGTGGAAATTCTTATCTTATAGGTGAGGCGGAAGGTTCAGGAAGAGCCAAGAGCCTTGGATGAAGAGAACTAGAGAATAATGCATGGTCTAAAGTCAAAAAAGAGGTGCACAAGGGTTGTATCATCTTGCCAATCATCAGAGGAGTGCAATTATATGAAGAAGGATGGAAGGAAGGCTTATTTACAATCTGATATATGCAGATGACACAAATGGGCTTGCTGAAAGTGAGGAGGACTGAAAGTATGAACTGATGATGATCAAGGATGGCAGCCTTCTTCGGTATGGATCACCACCCCATCTAAAGAAGACCAAAGTCCTCACAATGGGACCAAGAGGGAACAAAAATCATGATAAATGGAGAAAAGATAGAAGTTTTCAAGGATTTTGTCTTATTTGGGTTTTTCCCTTTCAGTTTAAGTTATGACCATGTTCTTCACTTTGGGTTTTCTTATTCTACTTCACATTTCATTATAATAGTTGACTCGGTCTTATTGAGTCGTCCTTTGAAATTTTCTATTCAGCTCTTTCAGTTGACCATTTCCTCCATTTGCTTATAGCTACTCTATGTTTCAGAGTCTCTTCTGGTATCTACTTTGAGCTTTTCTTTCTTTCCTCTCTCTTTAATGATTTTTTTTGCTCTCTTCATGAATCATGGTTTTGATATTGTCCTATTAGTGTTCAGTTCAGCCACTCTGTTCTTCAGTGACTACAACAATGAGCCCAAGCACAGGAACAATTATGTGTGTGGCCCAGGACCAGACAGTGATTCGATCTGTTGTGCATAAGCTCATTATGGGTCAGAATGAAAGCAATGGATACTCTGGTTTCAGGTTTAGAGATTACTTCTGGGCAATAGTTTCAGAGGTTCATTCAGTCTCCATGTTTTCTGAAAATCTGGAGTCCAGGAGAATTTGCAATGCTCTTCTTTTCCATAGACTCTTGGATCAATGTTCATTAATGGTAGTCAGTCACTATGTAGTTCTTCTGGTCTCATGACAAGGAAGGCAGTTGTCTGAGGTTGTGATTAGCTACTTATTATATTCATTCCTCCTATTTTTGTTGGTCTGTTTGTCTGAAATGAACTCGTTTGTCACTAAAGATTCCCGGTCCATTTCAGTTTTCTTTTTTTTTAAAGCCACTCAGATCAATATTTAGGTTTGAGGGATAAGGAATCTGGTGGGATTTTTGGAGAGGATGACTTTTAAGGAAGTATCCTCCTTCTATTTCTGACTCTCCTTTCTTGTTTCTTTTTTCCAGATGACTAGAGACCAATTTTTATGCCTGCAATGACTGCTAACAAGCTTTAAAGACCCTGGGGCTGCATGACAAAATATGAGGTAGAGTGGAAGCACTAAACACAATATTAGGTCTTGGTTGTCATCTTAAAGAAGCAGATGTGTTGAGTGCGGGACTGCGGCCCACTGGCTTGGCGGTTCAAATCCAGCTGCAGATCTCCAGGAGCATAGCTGGGCCTCCCACTTCCACCAGAGAGCAGTGATGCTCTCCCAAAAAAGAAGCAGATTACAAGGCCATTTCTTCCACAGTATTGCTGAGCAGATGTGAACTGCAAGCCTTTAGGTCCTCAGTTGAGCACAATGCGTGTGCAAAGCCCTCCCACCTACTATCATCAAGCAGATTCTGATTCACTGCAGCCTTAGACTCAACTCACTGCTGCCACTGAGTCAATACTGACTCATAGTGACACCCTCCCCCCCCCATAACAGATTGTAACTGTTTGCAGAAGTAGAAGAAAACCCAGTCTTTCTCTTGTGGAGCTGCTGGTGGTCTTCCATTGGGATTGTAGTTCAATGTGTAACCACTACATCACCAGGGTTCCATCACAGGAGCCCTAGCGGAAAGCGTGACACAAAATGGTGGTGGCGTTCATTACCAGTGGGTTGATTCTAACTCCTAGCAAATCAGGTGTCCATGGACGAATTGTTCCAGCGGTTACACATTGACTGCTATCATAAGGTCAGCAGTTCAAAACCACCAGCCAATATGGCAGTCAGTGGAGAAAAGACGAAAACCATCCTACTGAAAAAGGAGTCCAGACAAGGGTGTCCCTTGTCTCCACTCTTATTTAATATCATACTGGAAGTTTTAGCTAACAGCATAAGGCAAAGCAAAGACATCAAGGCATTTGCCTAGGGAAGAATGAGGTGAAATGATTGTTATTCATGTATAATATGCTTTTATATGTGAAAAATTCCAAAAACTCCACAAGGGGAGTACTGGGAGCAGTAGAGAAATATGACAGAGTGGCAGGACACAAGACCAACAAACAGAAGTCTATCATTAAACTGCTATATATATCAAATAAGACAACAGAAGAGGAGGTAAAAAATGTGGGACTATTCACAATAGCCAAGGACAAATTGAAATAACCAGGGATATACCTGACTAAAAGAACAAAAGATTTGCATAAGGAAAACTACAGAACACTATTACAAGAAACCAGAGCGACCTCAACAAATGGAAGAATATCTCATGTTCCTGCATGGATCAGAAGAATCAATACAGTAGAGATGTCAGTTCATCCAAAGACACTAGATAAGTTTAGTGCAATCTTGATACTCTCATTTTTCTTCAAAGATAAAAGAAAATTGAGTGCCAACTTCCTATGGAGAGGAAAGAAGCCCAGACTTGGCAGAGAACTCCTCAAGAACAAGAACAGATTGGAGGCTTGCTTTACCTGACTTTAGCACATATTATACAGCCACAGTGGTGAAAACCACATAGTATTGGTATAATGTCAGATCTGAAGGAAGAAATACAACTGAAGGCACAGACAAAATAACCAAACTGCAGAAATTGACAGAATACCAATTGAAATGTGTCAACACTCAGATGCTGAACATGCTCATTGATCTTTGCCAAGAAATTTGGAAGATAGGTAGTTATATGAACAACCTATTGGGAGAAATCAATCTGGGTGTTCATTCCAAAGAAAGGTGATACCACAGAATGCAGAAATTATTGAGTAATATCACAAGCATGGAAAAGTCTGCTGAGATGGTACAAAATAATTGTTGCTTGAAGGAAGAGTCATAGATCAACCTGGGATCATCACTGTTGAGACACAACTGTCTTTTCTGAGTGACCTCCTTTACATCTTCACTCACTCCTCTGGGTTCTCAATATTATGACTCCGAAAAGTGTATGTCACCAGTCCAGACATTTTTGAATGCCATACCCTTATATACAACTGTTGACTCAATAGCTCCAGTAGTCACGTCATTTCAACTCATGCGTGTCAGAACTGCAGGGCGCTCTAGAGTTTTTGATGGCTGATTTTTCAGAAGCAGATTGCCAGGACTTTCTTCCAAGGTGCCTCTGAGTGGACTTGCATCACCAACTTTGGGGGTAGCAGCCAAATGCATTAACTATTTGCAGTACCCAGGGATCCTGAGATATCACTTTAAAAAAATGCCATCCTATCCCATCAGCTCTGACTCACTGTGACCCTTCTGGGACAGAATAGAACTGCAGGCACCACAGAAGCAGGCTGACACATCTTTTTCCTGTGAAGCAGCTGGTGGGTTTCAAATGGCGATCTAGCAGTTAGCAGTTGCGTGCTTAACCAATGAGCCACCAAAATTCTGGATATCTAATAGACATATCATATTTAACAAGTTCCAAATACAATTTCTGACCCTGAGCATTTGCCCTAATAATCCTGCACCCATCTCCCTAGATGATGATTTTTGCCATTCAGATATCACTGTTCACAAACCAAACTCACTCACCTTGAGTCATTTCTCATGCATTGTTGTTAGGTATCATCAAATGGACTGATTCATAGCAGCCTCTTGGGATAGAGCAGAGCACATCTCCAGGTCTTTTTCCTGGGGAACCACTGGGTGGGTTCAAACCATAAACCTTTTAGTTAGCAGTGGAGGTATTTAATGCTATTGCCACCAGGTCTCCTTTGCCATTCAGCTTCTCAGGCCAATAAATTAATAAATAAATATAAATAAATAAAATCACCCTTGACTCTTCTTTTTCACTCACATTCCACACATCTGATCCATTTCCACATCCTATAAAATGGACCAAGAATCCGACTCTGTTCCCCACCATCATCCATCCTAATTGTCTCTTGATAGGTCTTCAGGCTTCCACCCTTGACTCTGATGTTGTCTAGTCTCCATCCACCACACAGAGAACTTATTCAATGATAAGTCACTCTTTTGCTTTCAATGGTCCTCAAATCATGCAGGAGTAAAAGCCAAAGTCCTCATCAAACCCTGTGACTTCCCACACCCACTTACTCTGCGTTGGTCCTGCAGGTCTCTTTCCTTTCCCTTGAGCACATCTGTACAGTCTCATCTCAGGAATTTTGTACCTACTATTTGCCTGAAACTCTTCCCCCCGATGGTTCACTTTCTTGCCTCTTCCAAGCATTTTCTCAATGTCATCTTCCTGGAGATGCCCTTCGTGGCCACCTTGTTAGAAACATGTACCCCGTCCACACTCCAACATTCTGTATTTCCCTTTCCAGGCTCACTTTTCACCCTGCTTTCCATAGTGACAGCACACTTGCTTCCTGTCAGACTTCCACTAGGATGACTGCCATCACAGAATCTAGTCTGTGGTCCATTTTGTTGAGTGTTCTCTATGAACTTCAGCTGCATCTAACAGATAAGTATACACACACCAGATTCTTCTGGTGAAGAATCGCTGAGTCAGTCTCAGACCAATTATCACATTGAATTAATCACAACCTCCTTCTTATGAATCTGATGCTCCACAATTTTATCTCAATATATAATAGAATGTTTTCCATGGGGCTGAATGGATCTGGGATTCTCTTGGCCCAGTAACAAAAGCATTTATTCCTTAATAGAAAGGAGCATTTTAATAAATAGCAATATTACCCAGATACTCAAATAAAGTTGTTTTCTTCAGAATCATAAAACAGCTACTTTTTCCAGGAGAGACCACCACAACAAAGCAAATGCCACTCATATTTGTAGCACCCCCCCACTCCCACACTGCCAGGGCATATATGTGAGACTGACACAAGATTGCAGCCTCGTAGGGAGTACATGCCCCCCCCCAGAAAAAAACAGAATTGTGCTGGGCAGTATAGAACTTTCATACTACGCATTTTTCCCACTAGACGAGCATCGAGCAGCTTGTTCTGAGGTAGTGTACACAGTGGCACTGATTTTTTCATAAAAGCAATTTCATTCAAACCTCATTTTTTTGTGATAGCCAATTTCAGAGAACATCATGAGGATGTGAGATTTTATTTCATACTCAAGGTAAATGCCGCAGGAACTGTTGTGAGGTTGAACACAGCTTACAAGGACAGCACTTTGGGGGAAAACTCAAGTGTACGAGTTGCTTTTCTCATTTCAAAAAAGGTGAAATGTCAATTGATGACAAACCTCATCCTAGACACCCATCAAATTCCCAAACAAATGAAAATGTTGACTTCTAGTGCATTTGGCGTTCGTTCCATCAGGTCAGACTGTTAATCAAGCTTTCTGCTTAGAGAAGCAGTTCTCAACATGTGGGTTGTGACCCCTTTGGAGGTCAAATGATTCTTTCACAGGGATCACCCAATTCATAACAGCAGCAAAATTAGTTATGGAATAACAATGAAATAATTTTATTGGAGCTGAGCCCCGGTGGTCTAGTGGTTGAGTGTGGAACTGCAACCCACTGGCTTGGCGGTTCAAATCAAGCAGCAGCTCTCCAGGAGCAAGGCTGGGCCTCCCACTCCCACCAGAGGGCAGTGATGCCCCCCCCCAAAAAAAAGAAATAATTTTATGGTTGGAAGGGGTCACCACAACATGAGGAGCTGTATTAAAGGGTCACAGCATCTGGCAGGTTGAGAACCAATGACTTAGAGATTCTGAAAAGATTGTGGGTAACCAAAAAAAAAGGACTGATTTTTCCAGATGAGGGACTGGTTTTGCCACCACAACAATGTACCACCTCTTGTAGTAATCTCAGTATACCAGTTTGGGGCCAAAAAAAAACAAACAAACAGCATGCTTCTCTTGTCTCAGGCACCTGACTTACCTGACCTCACCCTTAGAAACTTCTTTTTGCTTCTGTGAATGAAGAGGGACGTGAAAGGACATTAATTTGATGACATAGATCAGTGGCTTTCAACCTTTAAGCTGCTGCCCTTTAATATAGTTCCTCATGTTTTGGTGCCCGCCCCCCAACCATAAAATTATTTTCGTTGTGACTTAATCACTGTCATTTTGCTACTACTATGAATCAGGTGACTCCTGCGAAAGGTTCAGTTGACCCCCCCCCCCAAGGGTCGCGACCAACAGGTTGAGAGCCCCTGACATAGAAGAAGTGAAAAAAAAGAAAATGAGGGAGGTGCGGTCAGCCATCCAAACAGATGACTTTGAAAGTTGTTTCTAAGAATGGAATTGCAGATTTGATTTGACAAATGTATTAACGGTCATGGGGAGTACTTTGAAGGTTAAGGTTGTTTTGTTAAAAAAAAAATTAAATACATAGCTTTGAGAACAAGAATTGTGGCGTTTGGGGAGTACCCCCTCATCTGATGTAGGTGATGGCGTTCCGAACACATTTGAAAGAGTGGGAGAACGACCACAATGTGAACCAGAGACCGGAAGTGAGCACAATGCAGTTGAGAACATGGCTTCCAGAAACTTGCTCAATGCACAGGACTGCA
>PVJH01017487.1:24345-47804 GCA_004026705.1 Nesogale talazaci | reverse complement strand
CCCCCAGGTAGGAGGTCATATGCAGACTCTTGCAATATGTTCTCCCTTTCTACTCTACGTTCCCTCTGCCCTCCTGTTTGTTATCTCCCCTCTGGAGGGGTGTGGTCCTAAGGGGTTCTTCTGAACTGGATTCCCTGTGTTTCCATACCTGTCCCCCTCATTCTTAACAATATGGTTTTTGTTTGTCTGTTTGGGTCTTCTAATGGATGTTATCCAATTCCTTCAACACCTCATGATTGCACAAGCCAACATCCTTCCTCCAAGTGAGCACCCTCATAATCTTATGCTCACTTTAATTTTATATCATTTTGCCAAGAAAGCCTTCTTATCTATTTATATTTAGGTTTGTGGTGCTGGGTGGTGCAAAAAAATTTAACAATCTGCCACTAACCTGCCCGAGGTTCAAATTAGTAACTACATGGAAGAAACCTGGTAACCTGCTTCCATAAAGATTGTTGCTCAGAAAACTGTGTGAAACAGTGTGACAGTCATATGCTTATGTTAATTTCACGATTGAGATGTAGGGGTGGAGTCTAGTCTGTTAGTCTTGAGATAGCCTTTGAATAGCCAATGAGGCCTCCGTGTGGGCATGGCTTTTTCCTGAGACTTCTGGGAAATCTCATGATTTTTCCCTCATGGAGATGAGAAACTATCTCCCCAGTTCTTGGGAGTTATTTTCAGAGACAACAAACTGCACACAAGACAAGATGGCAGCGTCTGAGGAGCTGGAAGAGAAGCCACATGGCCTTTCCCTGAGGGAACCAGACCTCTGAAGTTGGAGAGGCCACCTGGAGACCCCTGTCAGCCCTGAGTTGCTTCTACACCACTGGATGCTGTTGATGGACTCTGAGCCCTGGAAGCGAGGATCCCTGGGGTGGCCCCTGCCAACGCCAGTAGTCTGCACCCACTGCCCTGTGACTTCGTGAGTCAGAAGAAGACTTTACAGACTGGTCTCAGGCATATGGGCTAATATTGGACTTAAGACTTTGAACTGGACTGGTTTGGGATGCTTTCATAACATCTTATTCCTCTCATATATAAACTGTACCCTTTTATGCGTGCCAATGAATTTGCTTCTCTAGTCTACCCAGACTAACACAAACAGTTTTGCTCTGTGACACTTGAGTGCACTAGAGTCAAGGGTAGAGACGATAGCAGGAAATGATACCAACAATAATATTCAGGTGTCCTTGAATTCCCCTGATCATAGCAATGTTCATTCTTCATTTCTGTTTCTGGCTATCTTTTATCTTTCAGATTAGATTATTAACTCCCAGAGATTAAGGATTTTGTTCACTTTGGGGTCCTTAGGACCTCATCCACTACATACTACACTGTTGGTACTTGGATTCTATATGAAGCCCCTGCACTCTTTCCTGCTAATTAGAGAGGGTAATAGTAGGTGGCAACATGCCTAGACTCCCTACATTGGGAGATATTCTGAACCAGAGGTACTTAGCAAAGATTAATGAGGATCAGACATCCTCCTGGACTGCAACCAGTCCCTGGCATCACAAAAGGAGACCCCATCCCAGGCAACAGTCTCCAAACTGCAATTAAGGTCATTTTCCACCAACAGAGTTGCCATTTTGTGATTTGCTTACAGTAGAGAAACAGAAAACCCTGTCAGTGCTCCAAGAGCAAGGGCCTTTGCAGCACAAAATCATCTTATTCTATCTTGCTAGAATGGGATTATAGAGTCCCTGGGTGGTGTAAATCATTAAATATACTTGGCTGCAACCTGAAAGGTGGAAGATTCAAATTCATTGAAAAGTGCCTTGAAAGAAAGGCCTGGCAGTCTGTATGTGAAAAAATAACCATTGAAAACCCTATGGGGCATATGTTGACTCTGAAACAGACAGGGTTGCCAGGAGTGGAATTTCCTCAACAGCAACTGATTAAAGTACGGTTACCGAGTATCCTGCATTTGTTTATACACATGTATATTTCTTTTTTCCAGTATCAAGATGTAGGAGCCCTGGTGGCATAGTGATTACTTAATGAACTTCCTACTACCAGGTCAGCAGTTCTAAATCACAGGCTTCTCTATGAGAGAAAGATGAGGCTTTTGACTCCCATTAAGATGCAGTCTTGGGAACCAACAGAAGAAATTCTTCCCCATCTTCTAGGTCACTACGTGTTGAAACTAACTTCATGTGAGTGAGTTTTTGTTTGTTAGCTTGTTTTTATTAATATGCATAAACAGGAATCAACTATTCTGGTCAACTGTTCACTTTTGAGCATCAAGTAGAGTCCCTGGCTGGTATAATTGACTAGGACAAAGGTTGGCCATTTGAACCCCACACAGTGGAACCTGGGAAGATGGATCTGATGATCCACTTCTAAAAGGCATAGCCTTAGGCTGTAGGGTGGCTGTGCATCAGCATGGGCTCCATAGGAGTGAAATTGATGCTCCAGGGGGATGATTGATAATGTTCTCTAACACAAAATGACATGATGTCTCTAAGGTGAACCAGAGACATATATAAACCAAAGATAGATGGATGGATTTGGGGCTTGAACTAGACCCAATCTAAGAACAATTACCTCTTATGACATAGGCCTTCTTGATTCTCACCCTCATGAAAAGACCATTGAAGATATACGGTAGGTGCTCTTGCAAAGTGTGGTGAAGAAACTAGATGATGCCCAGTTATCAGAAAAATTATGTCTTAGTTCTTAAAGGCTTGTCTTCAAACAAGCAGCCATCTAAGTGAGGCATCAACTGAGACCACATGGAAGGAGTGCATCAGCCTGTGTGATCCAAGGATTGCAAATAATAAAATTCAAATCCAAAGGAATGAATGGTATCAGAGCTTCCATTGTGAACATCTGTTTTTCATAAGGTTATGGATAGCAGTGGAAGCTCAAAATCCATTTTGTACTACTCACATATGCACTAAACCTCTGGTGAATCCTCTCTGAGGGATGTGAATAGCTTGTTATCAGACAGAGAGCAATATAAAGTCAACTATAGCAGACAGTTTAAAATGCAATATCTCATTATTTGACCTACCTTTTCACCCATTTAAAAGTCATTTCAGTTAAAAAAAAAAGTGAAGGGGAAAACCACTTGCATTAACCCTCTGGTGCATTAACTCTGACCATAGACCAGGGATGTGAATTATCTTGCTATCATGCAGAGTGCATTGGAAAGTGTATTATTGCAGATAGAGCTAGGTTAAAATTTAGCAACTTATTTAATTGCTTTGATGATGCATTGTAAGCTTATTCTAGTTTTTAATATTTTCCCTTTTTATTGAGATTTTGTTTCACTTTGTTATTGTTGTTCGTTTTTTTTTTCTGTAGATGGAATCCAAGATAAGTAAAGCTATACAGACAGTAACTGGATTAATGGCTCCTTGAGGAAATGGCAGGGGAGGTGGGGGAAAATGGAGAACTAAGAACTAAGTACAAGAATGAAGAAAATGTTTTACAACTGATGGTGGTGATGATTGTACCACTCTTCTAGATATGATCGAGCTATTAAAGTGTCTGCTATGTGAATTACATGCCAATAAATCTGGTAAGTAAATGAAAAACAGAAAACACATTACAATATCACCTCCTTGAAAATATTATGCAACAATTCTCCTCTGAACAAGGGTTTCCATGAATTAGAATCCACTCAGCTAGCCACAACTGACAACTTTAGGAGAGAGTTTTTAGGACATCTGAAATCTACAATATATTGCCCTCACTGAGCTGCATGACAAAGGGATCCAACCTAGGCTTGGTGGCCTGGAGGCTTTCAAAGAGTTGATGATCGAGTCCCTACCTAAAGATCTGTGGGAGTGTTCGCCCTGGGTAATTTTTAGAGTCCTAGAAGTTGGACCTTTCCCCTTCTAACATCAAGCAGTGGATCTAGAGCAACACAGTGAAGTGTTAACTATTTTAAATGTATGAAGTGATACAGGATGATAGCTTTGTGCATTTACTTCACTTTGAAAGTCAAAATTATTTTTGGGGTGTTTTGGCTTTTTTTTTCAAAAGCCAAAGATACAGCAATTTCTAGATTAAAACATCTGATCCACCGATCATCTCTGCTTTCCCTTTAATGCCATGTAAATTTGCTTTCATTTAGAAATGACACAACCTCTCACAGCAGATCTTCATCATAATCACATTCATTTGTTGCCCTTGTAGCTCTTAAATCATGGAAAAGGCTCTGAGCCTATTAACTGCAAAATTCAGTGCCATTCCAACTTACAGTGACTCTGTACAGGGTCTCTGAGGCTGAGAAACTTTATGGTTGTGAATAGTGGGGGCCGGGGGGAGCGGGAGATGGGAGTAGAGATGGGGATTGGATCTGCTGAACTGGTGGTTAATAATTCAAAGTTTTTGGACCAGTTGAGTGATATGAAAGTGAAGCTAAGTCACAACATACTGACCTTTTCGAATTTAACTACACATTTTTAAAAGACCCACTCAGATATGGATCTTGTTGGCTACCGGGGAGCTGCCTACATTCAATTGAGTGGTTTTTTTTTTGAAATATTGTCATTAAGGTATCCTCATGGGAGGTAGATAAGGTAAGAAAAGTGAGTAGCTATATAAAAGATGTTAACAGCAATTCTCTTAGGAGCTGTGTGTTAGTCCGGGAAGACTAGAGAAACAAATTCATAAACACGCATATGGATATAAGGAAACGATTTATATACAAGAGGAATGGAACATTGAAAAAGCATCCCAACCCAGTCCAGTCCAAAGTCATAAGACCGATATTAGCCCATAAGTCTGAAATCAGTCTATAAAGTCTCCTTTTGACTTATGAAGCATATGTGATGACACCAGGACCATCACAGGTAAGTGGGTGCAGAGTCTTGTGTGTCCAGTGGCAGTAGAAGTGTCTCAGCGCTTTCAGGGGTCTCCCCATGGCCTTCTGAGCATCTCAGCACTGGCAGGAGTCTCCACGTGGCTTCTCCAACCCTAGAGGTTTGGCTCCATCAGGGCAAGTCCGTGTGGCCTCTTCTCTGGCTCCTCCATTCTCCAGCAATCAGGATCGGTCAGCATGTTGTCATCTCATCTTGTTAATAGTTTTGTCTGTCAGAGAGTGTTATATAAGTCTTTCTTCTTCAATTGGGAAATACCGCAAGACTTCCCAGAATTCCCAGGAGAAAGCCATGCTCACACAGAGATCTCATTGGCTATCTCTAGATTGACAGGCTAAATTTCACCCCTACAGTCCAGTCATGAAATTGACATCAAGTACATGACCACCACAGGCTGCCAATGTACTAGTAGACTGGTTTTTTTTTTAAAGGAATGTCATGGTTCATAATTGCCGATTCTAAGCAATGAGCTACCAAGTATGGAAATGAATGTAGATCTTACTACCCAGACATACAGATATTCTTTCCCCTTCCTATAAGGTCCCGATCTAGGCAATAACAAGAGGTCGCCCTCAGATGAACACTACAAAGAATGATAAAACAACTGTATCCTTCTAGTTGCTCAGGCCAAAACCTTGAAACCATTCTCAATCCTCCTCCTACTTATATCCTCACACAAGGCTCATAAATGGATGAGTCAGTGCAAGGCAGTTCCAGGACACTCCAAGATTTAACATCCTGGTCCCTTCATTCCTAAATTTTGATGTGAATCACTATCATTATTATTAAAAGATTGATTCGGAAGCATTTAAAAATGTGTCTAGATGTTGACCAGCACCTTCACAGTTTCCTTTCTGATCTTGGTCAAAATCATCTCTCAATTGGATTATTCAAAACACCTCTTGACTGGATTCTCAGCACCAATCCTGTTAGGAAAGGTGACCTTGTAGGCATACAATGATAACTCACTTGTCAAAAATCTCCAAGCTCAAACTTTCCACTACCTGAACACCAAAGCTTGCAAAAAATCTTCTCCATGTTCTTAATTTTGCTCTCTAGTTCAATCAAAATTCCGACTTGATAAAGGCTGTACTGATTGAGAGTGAGTCAAGCGTCCTGTCTTGCTTGTCAAAAACACAAAAAGGTGAAGCTTCAATCTAAGCTCCCAATCTCACTAGACAGCACACAGTGCTGGTGCTCATGCGTGAAAATATTTATCTCGTCCTTTTCTTGGTGTTCTTTATTTGCATAAACTACCAAAGAAAATTAGTGATACCAGCAGTAAAGCTAAGAGGAAAACTGGGAAAACCACAATAGAGTGAAAGAAAGAAATCATTTTAAAATTTGAACCAGACCACCGCCTGTCTGATTTGGTAGCTGAATACAACACGGCTAAGTCCACATTATCAACCTTTTTGGACAAAAAAAATGTGATGAAGTTGGCTAATGCAGTGAGAGATGTGAAATCATTAACCACAAAACAAAGAACCACGACCATTGAGGAGGTTGAAAAGTTACTGTTGCATGTAGCAACACTGCAACATGTTTTCCCTTACGTCACTTTGAAACTTTTAGCTTTCCTGCATATCTTGCATATCACTGTCTCTGGTATGCTTGTGTCATCAAGGTGCTTTGGTGACTAGCGATTGGAGTCTTAAAAGCTCATTAACAGCATCTAACATGGAGTTATTGGTCTCTTCCTGTACAGAGTACAGAAGAATGATAAAAGTTGAAGTACCATGACAACAGAGGATGATGTGCAACCATGAGTCTCCATGACCCTGAGACCAAAAGAGCTAGATGGTTCTCACTTACTGCTGCCAACTGCTCTGACAGCAACCACATTAGAAGATGTTGGATAGAGGGGACAAAAGATGTGGAAGCAGAGCTCCTGAAAGATTCCAGGCTTGCTGGTTAAATAAATAGAAACTTGCGAATCCTATGAAACTACAGTCTTGGTCACCCTTCCAGTCTGGAACTGAACTCACCCTTGTGGCTCAATTTTCATCCAAACAATAGACAGGTCTACAAGGGAGCACAATCACTTTTTTAAAAAAACAATAATACTTTTGAGATATACATCCTGCAAAATAATTTGGGATCAAATCAGTAGCATTTACCCAAGAACAAAACTCAGAGGTGTCAGGAATGAAGGAGGAATGGGAATAGAAAACTCAGGGAGGGATGGGTGATCTTCATTGAGAATATTTCAATATTTCAATATTTCAATATTCGATCTGCTCTGTAAATCTTCACCCAACTAATAATAAAAACGTTATTAAAAGAGAGAGAAGCAGAGAGAGAGAGAGAGAGAACAGGCATGCATGGTGTCCTCAGGCATGGGGAAGGGGTGGATGTAGAGAGGAAGTGGATCAGTTTATGGCTGAATTTGCTGAATACCTGAAGTCTGAGGGTTTCATCCTCCAGCAAATATTCACTTGAAAGGAAGCCAGGCTTTTTTGGAAAACAATTCCCAAAAAAGACTTTCATTACTAAAGAGGAAAAGGCATTGCCAGGCCACAAGTCTATGAAAGATGTGCTTACTCTGTTATTGTGTGGGAATGATAGTGAGGACTTTAAAGTGAAGTCCATGTTAGTGTACCATTCTGAAAATGCATGGGTTTTTAAACAACAAAAAAATGAAAAAATAAGTTAAATGAAAAATAAGTTAATTTTATGTACTATATTATGTTTTCATGCTTAATGTACTGAATCTATTTGGTTTGGATGTTTTAGGGGGTATGCCTACAACCTAGGGATGTTAACCTTGTGCTAAAATTCTGGAAAATGGATTTATAAGTGTAATTTTGGGGCCTCAGAGCCAATTATTTGGTTTTCCATTATTTCTTATAGGGAAAATAAATTTGATTCTCAAAGTTTGGGCATTCAAACATGAATTTGAAACAAGTTTAGTTCAACAATAGCGATATCATTGCATTTTGCTTTATTCTGCTATGAGGATTCGGTTTTTGTTTTCATTTTTGTTGTTGTTCAATTTAGTTTAGGGCCCCTGTTTTACAAGTGAAATGTTTGTTGCAACCCTAGATCATGCAAGCATTTTCCCAAACAGTATTTTACTTTATACCACATTTGGTAATTCTCCTAATACTTCAAATTTTCAAATACTCACAAAACTTTCCCATTATTATCATTATATCTGTTACAGGGATCTGTGATCGATAATCTTTTCCGTTGCTATTATATCTGTTTGGGGGCACCCAAGCAGCCCCTGAATAAGATGGCAAACTTCATTGATAAATGTGAGTTTTCTGACTGCTCCACCTACTGGTAGTTTTCTAAGTCTCTCTCCTAAACTTGGGCCTTAGACCCTGAGAGGACAAAACTGAAATTAAAACCATTAATAACCCTACAATAGCTGCGAAGAGTTCACAGGAAAGGAAGAGTCCGTCAATGTTGCACACTTCATTGTTCATGGTTTTACTTTAAGAAATTGCCAGACACCCTAACCTTCAGCAACCACCATGCTAATCCGTCATCTGCATTGAGACAAGACCTTCTACCAGCAAAAAGTTTGCTATTCACGGAACACTTAGATAATGGTTAGCATTTTTTAGCTAGAAAATGCTTTTTAATTAAGGTGTGCACATTGATATATTTTAAGACCCTTAATAGAGTTCCATGTGGTGTAAACATAACTTTTATATGCACTGGGAAATCAGTAAATTCACGTGGTTCATTTTTATTGCAATATCCTCTGTATTGGGCAGTTCTGGAACTGACCCTGTGATATCTCCTGTCATGCCTGGACTCAGACGCCCCTTATATCTTTCCCAATTATTTAGGTTTCTCTGTACAGAATGAATAAAAAAATTAGTCTGAGAAGCAATGCAATCAAAATGTCCCTGATAAACAAAGATGATAAGAATCTAGCTTGTTTGCTTTGGAAATATGAGATGGTTACCCCATCCGCATGCTGGAGAGCACCTCGTGTGGGACTGGTGTGCTCCCCATGGCATCAGAGGACAGGGGTCAGTGCAGGTGCCCTGGGCTCGCCCCCTCACAGGGACACCACACGCCCCATGCTGGCTGCTTCCTGGCTGCTGAGCTGGTACAGTGTGGACGGGCAGACCCAGGGCCAGTTGGACTCCCTGGCATGTGAAAGGGAGGATGAGGGGGGAGAAAGAGAAGGAGGGTGAAGAGGAAGAGGCTGCCTGCTTCCTGGGTGCTGCCTTCCCCAGCTTGGGACCCCAGGAGTTGTGCCTGGCCTTCATTCACTGTTGGCCTCCCTGATCCACCTGGTTGAGGCAGACTTCTTCCTTATGGAACCACAGGACAAGGCTGGGCATTTCCCCTCCCACTGCTGCTTCTCCCTGCTGAGTGTGTGCTTTCTCATCCCCCAAAGGCTCCAGGGGGCGGAACTATTAAGGTACATTTTTCCTGCTAATTGAGCACCAAGCAACTCGGTCTGAGTTAGTGCACCCAGTGGTGTCCCTGGGAAGGTTCTTTCTGGTCACAATGAATTTTTTTGTGAAAGCAGTTTGAGTTGAACCTCGTTTTGTGATGGTTGCTTTAAGAGAACAGCATGGGACTGTGAAAATGTGTTTCCGCTGAGGAAAAATGCTGCAGAAACTCTTGTGATGTTGAACAAAGCTAACAAGGACAGTGCTCTGGGAAGAACTCAAGATATGTGTTTTTCACATTTCACCTTGTTTGAAAATAGTTCTGGATGTTTGTCAGCTTCCAAAATAGACAAAAATGTTGACTTGTAGTGCATTTGGAGTTTGTCCCACCAAGTCTGAGTGTCAATCTAGCTTTTTATTTAGAGGTTCTGAAAAGATTGAGTACTGGTGTATGGCAAAATAGGCCTGATTTGTGGGACACTGGGTACTGGTTTTGCCACCACAACAATGCACCTGCTCATGCAGTCATGTCAGTGCACCAGTTTTTGGTAAAAGACAGCATGCTTCTCTTGCCCCATGCACCTTACTTACCAGACCTTGCACCCTGAAACTTCTTTTTGTTTCCCCAAATGAAGAGAGACATGAAATGGGAGCGATTTGAGGATGTAGAAGAGATGAAGAAGAAAAAAAAAGAGGGAGGTGCTGTCAGCCCTCCAAACAGCAATCTATAAAGTCCTCTCCAGACTCACACAACACATGCAATGATGCCAAGTGCAAAATGATCACAGGCCAGTAGGTAGAAAGACTTGTGATCTAGTGGCTTTGTAAACACCTTAGCACTGGCACAGGTCTCCATGTGGCTTCTCTGGGTTCAGGTTTCAGGCTGCATCAGGAGAGGCCCATGTGATTTCTCCTCAGGGATGTCTCACAGGGAGCCAGCCTTGTCGGTCAAGTGTCTCCAAGGGAGTGAGTGTTGTCAATGGATAGTGTCTCTGCCTCCAAGAAGGAACTGCCACATTTCCCAGAATTCCAAGGAGAAGGTCATGCCCACACAGAGATCTCACTGGCTATCTCCGATTGACAGGCTAGACTCCACCCCTTCACTATTGACACCAGATTAGGTGACTGCCACAGCGACCCTATAGGCCAGCGTAGAATTACCCCTGTGGGTTTCCAAGACTGTAGCTCTCTATGGGGAGGGAAAGTTCTGTCTTTCTCCCACTGCCACACGTCAGGGGTTCACTGTGTCTTTCACGAGTATCTTACATGAGTCAGCAAACATGTCGAGGGGGTCTGGACACAGAGGAGTTGGAACGGAAGATTTGCTTTGTTTTATTTTGACTTTTTTCTAGAGATTATAGAACTAACTTGCAATTTAAGCACCCAAGGGCTCTCTGCCTTGTAAGGGCATTTTATCTCTTGTACTTAAATAAAACAGGGAGAAGTCCATTTTGCTTCCTGTCTCCCAACACAATAGGGCTGCTCACCTTTTACCCTGCATTTGTGCTCCTCCTGAATTTTGTATCCCAACCTCCTGGTGACATTGCCTCCTGAGGTTGACATCTCTTGCTGGCTACTTCCACTCAGGCATCTACACTGATCCCCAGTTCTCCCCAAACCTATTGATTGAGGCTGATGGACTTTTATCAAATGTGGGCGATAACACAACACAGAGTTCACCAGCACTCTTCACTTGTGGAGAGTTACAGAAAATGATATAATTTGCACAGTGGGAATTGACCTCAATGGAGTTTGGTCCAAAAATCGACTGTTTCCTTATGCAAAATCATTATAATACCTTTAAAAATGAAAAGCATTAGGAAAACACATTCAACTGTGACTCTGGACAGAACTTCAGTCTAAAACCTGTACCATTTTACTGAGAATCTTTGTTCTGTCTGTAAGTTCTTTTTCTCTTATGCTTAAAAAAAATTCAAATATAATCAAATAAAATTCACACATTTAAAGGATGCAATTTAATCTTTTGGCTGAGACCATGTGTGAAGTGTAGAATTCAGGGGTTTTGAGTATATTCACAGAATTGTGCAGGAGTTGTTATCTAATTTTAGAATATTTTTATCAACCAAATAGAAACCCCAAACCTATTTCAACCCCAAATCCCAACCCTAGCCCCGCTTCTGGAAAACAGTATCTTATTTCTTGTATGTGTGCATTTGCTTAATCTGCACATTTTGCATGAATACAGACTTTTTATATTAGGGTATATTCTTGAAATGGCTACAGATATTTTCAAACAAAGACAGTGATTTTTCCCCATTCTCCTGTGTTCACAAGTATTTGTGGAAAAACTTGTCAATGATTTTTACAGCCATATTACCATTTAGAACCATTACCATGATATTTAATAAGACCAACAGTCCTCTTTATGAATTGAGCCAAATGAAATTTCTATTTCCTTAGGCTCAAAAGTGGTTGAACATTGGCATTTTCAGATGGCTCTATTTCACTTGGCTCCTCACCATCTCACAGAGGGGTGGACTATTGAAATTTCATAAAATGATGTGAATGAGTTTTGAATTCAGTGCAGCTTTTTCATGTCCAGCTCTGGTTTGCAGAACACATTAGCTGGTAAAAATACTGTCAGCCTCCTGGGATTCTACTCAAAGGTGGTATCAGCTGTAAAGAGAGATATTAAGCCTGAGGAGTCCCTATGCTAGTCTGCTCACTGAATGGTGGGACATTTTGATTCGACCAGAGGGACCTGGGAAGAAAGAACTGGTGATGTACTTCTGAAAAACCAGCCATTGAAGAGACCATGATAGAGCACATTGGTATTTTAACACATACGAGGTTGTCATTGATCAGAATCAACTCGATGGCAACCGGTTAAAACCTAAACCAACCCCAAACCAAGCTTAGTACCTTCAAGTCGATTCAGTTCATAGAGATCCCATAAGGTTTCTGAAGCTGCAAATCTTCCTGACCCCAGAAAACATCATCTTTCTCTCCAAGTTGGAGGGTTTAAACTGCTGCGCTTGCATTTAGTAGTGCAATGAGTAGGTAACACACGCTGCCATCAAGGCTATGGAACCAGTTATATTTTATTACCATCAAGTTGGTTCTGGCCCATAGCAACTTTATGCACAACCAAACCCCACCCAGTCTTGCGCTAGCCTCATCATTTTTCCTGTGCCTGAGCCCATTGTTGCAACCAAAAAACCCTTGAGGACTTTCCTTTCCTTTGCTGCCCCTCTAGTTACACGAAAGAACTTCAAAAAGCTCCTGGAAAAAATGCATGATATTTTCATTCAATTTGCCTATGAACTTTTTGAAGGCCCTTTGTATATGAGGGGGTAACCTCCAAATACCTGGGATTATTTTTTCCAAGTTACATATTTAAATTTTTTATAAAACAGACGTCTTCAAAGTAGTCTCCATTACACATAATACGTTTGTCAAACCAGTTATACCATTCTTGGAAACTGTGGCAGTCATGTGCTTATGTTAATTTTATGATTGAAATGTAGGGGTGGAGTCTAGCCTGTTAATCTGGAGATAGCCATTGAGTAGCCAATGAGGCCTCTATGTGGGCATGGCTTTCTCCTGAGACCTCTGGGAAATCTCGCGATATTTCCCTCGTGAAGATGAGAAGCTATCTTCCCCAGTTGTTGGGAGTTAGACTCAGAGATGATTAATCATGGACAAGGCAAGCTGGCAGCATTCGAGAAGCTGGAGGAGCTGGCAGAGAGACCACACAGCTTTGCCTGATGGGAGCCAGACCTCTGAAGCTGGGGTGGCCAGATGGAGACCTCTGCCAGCGATGAGTTGCTTCTGCTGTTGATGTACCCTGAGCCTTGGAGGCGAGGTGCCCTTCCAGCACTGGGATTCTGTATCCACTGACCTGTGACTTCATGAGTCGAAGAAGACTTTATAGTCTGATTTCAGGCATATGGGTTAATATCGGACTTAGGACTTTGAACTGGACTGGGCTGGGATGCTTTCTCCATGTCCTATTCCTTTAGTATATAAACCCTTTCTTTATATCCATATGAGTGTCCTTGAATTTGTTCCTCTAGGCTACCCGGACTAACACAGAAACATTTTTCAAGCTCATCTGTTTGCATACCTGAAAACATCTCCCTCATTTTTTTCTTCACCTCTTCTACATCACCAAATCACTGTCCTTTTATGTCTGTCTTCATTATTGGAAGCAAAAAGAAGTCACATGGAATGAATGAGTTCAGGTAAGTAAGGAGAGAGCAAGAGTGGTATATGCTGGTTTTTGCTAAATATTGGTGCATTGAGATGGCTGAATTAGCAGGTGCATTGGCATGGTGACAAAGCCAGTCCCCTGTCTGCCACAAATCAAACCATTTTGTCACACAGTGTTATACAATCTTTTCAGAAACTCTAAATAGGAAGCTTGATTAACAGTCAGACCTTGTGGAATGAACTCCAAGTGCACTACCAGTCCACATTTTCATCCTTTTGAGAAGTTGACAGGCATAGGTTTGTCACCAATTGACCTTTAACTTATTTTGAAATGAGGAAACCAGTGGGGTTTTTCTCATAGCACTTCCCTTGTAACCTGTGTTCAACCTCACAATAGTTCCTGTGGCATTTTTTTCTGAACAGAAAACAAAATGTCATAGCTGCATGCTGTTTTATTCAATCAGCCATCACAAAAGTGAAGTTGAAATGAATTCATTGTGACCAGAGAACCTCCCAGGTGACGTCAGTAGATACACTAACTCAAGCAAGTTGCTAGATGCTCACCTAGCAGAAAAATGCATATTATGAAAGCTCTGCCCACTGGAGCTTTTATGTGTTTTTTGGGGGTGTGGGGGTGGAGGTGGAGGGTGGGACACCCCCTCACATGTGAAAAAAAGTAAATTGAGATCAGGTCTGGAGCTGGACTAATCAATAACACATGCCAGAGTCCCACCAACCCCACCAAAATATACCTTTGGCTGCTCACTGGCTCCTTTAGACCTGGGAGCACAGACTCCTTCATACGTTCAGTGAGTATCTTGTTATGAGGAGCTCTAGTTACCTCATAATCTTGCCATAATGTCATCTTGCCAAAATGAGTTGTCTACACCAAGGTCCTGTGTAGCTGCCCTGGAGGCTGAGAGATCACTATCGTACAATAGGTATACAATCTGATGTTTAGGATCCCTGATTTGTAAGTAATACTATATCATAGCCTTGAAGTGGAGATAGCTTAAAAATGAGTCTTAGACACCCTTTTCTTAAAGGCATTCAGTCTCACTTTTTTGGAGAATTCGTCATTGTCATTACATTTGTTACTGTCAGTCATTGTATTTGCTATTGTCACCATGATTCAAATGCATTCATTCTTCTTCAGTCTTCCTAATATCCATTTTTCACATGCATATGATGCCATTGAAAATACCATGGCTGGGTCAAGTGCACCTTAGTCATCCTTATTTTCAACACTTTCAAGAGGCTTTGTGCAGCAGGTTGACCCAGTACAATGCCTCCTTTGACTGCATGACTGCTGCTTCCAGGAGCACTGACTGGATTCAAGCAAGATGAACTCCTTGATAACTTCAATCTTTTCTCCTTTTCTCATGATGTCACCTATTGATCCAGTTGTGAGGATTTGGATTTTCCTTACATTTTTCCCTATAATGGGAGCCTGGCCATTCCAACTGTTTCCCTCCCAAGTTTCTTGCTCACAGATGCTCTCCAACCCTTACACCTTCCCTCAGGCATAAAAAGCTCCTGTTTCATAGACCACATCACCCATTTTGTTCAAAATTATCAATAAGGAGGATACACGATGCCCTCCCATCCCCAGTCACCAGTATCCACTCCAGGGTATATCTGTGAAGTGCTTTCTTTGTGTTGGTGGTGCTTGTCCCATCCTCAGAGTAGTCTGGCAGGCTGTACTTACCAATAAAGCCTGTTTCTTGATCCTCCAGTTTCGGTTTGGTTGTTTTTCTATCACACTTGTGACCAGTAAACATTAAAATCAAGAAGAGAGAAAGAGAAACCCATGATAATGTGACTAAGACCAGTACTTCATACAAATGATGTTTAGTTGCCTGAGGACACTGTGTCTTCTCTTTGTCAGGATTTAGTAAAATATTTGACAGTGAGAAATGCCTGCTCTTATGCTGGGAGTCACACACTCTAAGACCGTAAGACCCAAACAAACAAATAAAAAAAACACCTGGTGCACCACTGTAGGAAACAGTAGATGTTGTTTGAGGGTACCAAAGAGTTTCCATTTCAAATATGATTTGAAGAGAAGATTCACAAAGTCTTACAAGAGAACACAAAGGCATGGACACATCGTCTATATGTGGGAAACCACCAACCTGAAGTTGAAATGACATATTCCGCCCAAGTATTCACAATTGAGATGGGAAATAAATAGGGCCTGAAGTTGAGGGTGTGAAACTGTCATGAAAGCATGATTGGTGGCAAGTCAATGCATCACAGGAATAGGTATGACACCGGAAGCAAAGGCAAGAACATGATTGGGACACATGTCAGAAACAAGGGCTTAGTGTTTAGTTCTGAGTCTTCCAACCAAGGTGATCAGAACCAAATTGATAGATATGATGAATGACTATGTAATGTCCCTGTGCTGACCACAACAAGGTGAGCTTCATCAAGGACACACCCAGACAATGCTGATGACACACCAGACACACCACAGCAGTCTCTGCTAAGACTATCCCTCCCTTGGCTAGCCAGAGAGTGGAGATAATTCATATATCAAGGTAATCTCCCTGAGGGCAAGATTATCTATATCCTTGGACAATCATCAGAAAGCATTCAGTGGAGGCTAAAGCTATGTAGGGAAACTACAAATGAATTTTGGGTTGTCACTGCCATCCATACCATTTTGCAAGGCAGGGTAGTCAGCATTTAATTTTTAATGCAATATACAATATTCTTGAGGCCTAACATACTATGTTTGTTTATATGATGCAAATTAAACCAGAAGACTAAAAGAATGAAATTATTTCATTTTCACATGGAACTGCATGAGAAGCTTCATATGTCATCGGAAGAGTAATGGTTATTACTTTATACCGATTTTTCTCATTACTTCACGGGCTGTTGCTACTAATGATAATCCCTGAATCTGTTTAAGAACAAACAAGCCAAATTTACTACTGCCAGTTCAGGTCCTAGTTCATGTCCAACCCTGTAGGACAGAGTAGAATTACCCATAAGGTTTCAAAAACTATACATCTTTACAAAAGAAGGGTGACTCATCTTTTTTCTTATGTCTATGAGCCCAAAACTTAATGCATTCTGCCATGCAGGCTTCTTGTTTAAGAAAAGCAAGGGCCAGCATGTTAGTCTGGGTAGACTAGAGAAAAAAATTCATGGAGACACACATATGTATTAAGAGAGAGGTTTATATTCAAGAAAAGTTGAACATTGAGAAAACATTCTAGCCCAGTCCAGTCCAAGGTCACAAGTCTGATGTTAGCCCATATGTCTGATACCAATCTATAAAGTCCTCTTCAAACTCACAAAACACATGTAATGATGTCAAATGCAGAGTGATCACAAGCCAGTGGGTAGAAAGTTATTGGATTCAGTGGTGTTGTAAGCCTGTCAGCACTGGCAGGAGCCTCCACGTGACTTCTCTAGGTCCAGGTATCTGGCTCTAGCAGGGTAGGTTCATGTGGTTTCTACTCAGGAATGTATCACAGGTAGCCAACTTTGTCAATCGAGTGTCTCCAAGGAAGTGAGAGTGTCTCCTGCTTCCAAGAAGGAAGTACCAGATTTCCCAGAATTCTCAAGAGAAGGCCATGGCCACACAGAGACCTCATGGACTATCTCCAGATTGACAGGCTAGACTCCACCCTGCATTCTTAAAACTCAAATTGACACCAGATTAGGTGACTGCCACAGCCAGGGAGATAGATCTCAGTGGGTTGATAAGAAGCCAAAACCTGCTGTTGAATTGATTCTGACTCATGGGGACCTATGCATTACCCAGTAGATCTAATTCACTGTGTTTTCCTGGCTGGGTTTTGCAGGGTGGACTGCTAAGCACAAGGTCAGCAGTTACAAACTGCCAATTGATCCATGAAAGAAAGACAAGGCTTTCTTGTCCTGTAGATATTTCCTGTCTTGAAAGCAAGTAGTACAGTTCTACCCTGTCTTATAGGGTCATTGTGTTAAGCCAGTTGAGTAAAGAAACAAATCCAGAGACCTTTACATATTTGTAAGAGAGCATTTTATGGCAAAGGGCAGTTGTACACTAAGAAAACATCCCAACCCAGTCCAGATCAAGTTCATAAGTCCAATATTAGCCCATATGTCTGATACTAGTCCATAAATTCGTCTTCAGACTCAAGTCGTAACTCACAATGATGCTGAATGCAGGAAGATCACAGACTAGTGGGTGAAATTCTTTTGTAGATCCAATGGTAGTGGAAGCATCACAGGACTGTCTCTACCTCTTGATTCACTCAAATCTCAGAGTGGCACCACTTGGCTTGTCTACTGGAAGACAAAGGCAGTGGAGGGAGGATAGGGGTGGGGAGGAAGGGGGAATGGCCCGACTCTTTAGATGACACAATTGAGAGAGAGGAAGTTCCCAGATTCCTCATGAGAAAACCACACTCACAGGGAGCCATCATCAGGCTGTAACCTGATTGACAGACTAGATTCCATCCCTAGACTTCTTTATCAAGTTGACCTGAAATTGTGAACGACCACAGTCATTATGAATCAGAATCAGCTCGATGGCAGGGAGTTGAGTGTTTTGGATTCTTGGGGAAGTATATGAGCAGGCCTTTCTTCTGTGCTGCTGGGTGGGTTTGACCTGCCAGTATTTCAGGTGCTAGCTATGAGTAAGCCATCTGTGCCAGGCAGGTACCTTGTCGTAGGTTGCTAATGATCACTTACTGAACACTTAGTATGTTCTAGAAGGAGCCTCAGGTTAACTGGGAGTAAGCTGCTCCTCAGGGAAAGATGAGACTATCTGCTTCTGCAAAACGTGGCACTCGTGGCCATCTTATGTTGGGTCACCATGAGTCAGAATCGATTCCCTGGCCGTGATTTTGTTACTGCTGTTTTTATGTAGGAACCTTGGTGGCCTAGTGGAGCATGCTTTAGGCTGTTGATTATGAAGCTGCAGTTTGAAATTACCATGTGCTTCAAGGGAGAAAGATGAGCTTTCTGACTCTTGTAAAGATTTACAGTCTTGGAAACTCACAGGGGCAGTTCTACTCTGTCCTATAGGGTTGCTATGAAATAGTCAACTTGATGGTCATGAGTTTGTTTGTTCTGGTGTTTTTGTTATTGAGTGCTGTACAGGTGTCTCTGTGGTGCCAAAGTTCATGTGGTTAGCTGTCAACTGAAGGGTTTGACAGGCTGAACCTACCTCAAAAGAAAAGCCTGGTGATCTATGTTTGAAAGCTTAGCCGTTGAAAACCCTAGTAAGCACAGCTCTAGCTGACATATATGAGATCACTGTGATGACAACTGACTACCCAGTGATAGACATTTCTGCCACATAGCTCTCCATTGGATCCACTTTACATATGGGGTTTAGAGATGCAACTAAGGCCAGGTACCTAACAATGTTCCCTTGTAGCTAACAATATTTGTGTCCCAATTTGCAGGACTGAGATTTAATGATAGGTCAGACCTAGACACTGGAGTACTCTACCATATGTTTCTCTCTGATAATTAATTACAAGCTCATTACTTTTGAGAGCTAAAGTAATTTTCCAGATGGTAAACATGAAGGTCCCTTACATAGATCTTATATTCTGCCCCTTCATGGACAAAAAGGCCTCAAGTATTGCTTCCATATGCATTCCATTATATACTTAGAATATTACTGAAACACCAGGAGACTCTGACTCCAAAGTTTAATCCACTGACATAGAGTTGATTCCAACATATGACAATTAAGAAGCACAGAGTAGAACTGTCCCATTAGGTTTCTGAGACTGTATATCTTTTTTTTTTTTTTGGCATCACTGCTCTCTGTTGGTCGTGGAAGCTACCTACCCTTGCTCCCGGAGAGCTGCTGCTGGATTTGAACCGCCAAGCCAATGGGCCGCAGTTGAGACTGTATAATCTTTCTGGGGATAGAGTCTTATCTTTATCCTTACAAGTGGCTGGTGGATTTTAACTGCCCACCTTTCAGTTGGTAGCCAATGCATAATCCACCATAACATCAGGCTTTCTTTAGGAGACTATAAGTACATAAACGTTTAATATATCTCTGAGATTATATGAAAGGATATATATTTTGAGTCTAGAAATGATTATGTGTTTGAATATATATGCATATATCTCAGTAGATAGTGACTTAACAACTAAAACAAACAAACGAAACTCATTGCCATCAAGTCAAAGCAGACTCATAGCACCACCACCCCCTCCCATAGGACAGGGTAGAATTACCCCTATGGGTTTCTGAAGCTATAACTCTTTAAAAAAAATTATTTTATTGGTGATTCATACAACTCTTACTACAATCCACATACCCATTCATTGTGTGCAAAACACATTTGTACACTCATTGCCATCATCATCTTATAAACATTTTCTTTCTACTTAAACCCTTGGTATTAGCTACTCATATATTTCCCCTCCCTTCCTGATTCCCCCTCCCTCATGAACCCTTGATAATTTATAATTATTTTGTCATATCATACACTGTCTGATGTCTTCCTTCACCCACTTCCCTGTTGTCAGTACCCCCAGGGAGGTGTTGATCCTTGTAATCAGTTCTCTCTTTCTACCCCACCTTTCCCCCACCCTCTTGTTATCACCACTTTCAGGACTGGCCCTCAAGGGGTCACCTGTCCTGGATTCTTCATGTTTCCAGTTCCTATCTGTACCAGTGTACATCCTCTAGCCTAGCCGAATTGGGATCATGATAGTGGGAATTGGAAAGCATTTAAGAGCGAGAAAAAAGTTGGATATTTCACTGCTGCTACACTGGACTTGGACTGGTTCATCTCCTCCCTGCAACCCTTCTGTAAGGAGATGTCGCTAAAGCTGTAACACTTGACAGGCATGCAAAGCCTCATCTTTTTCCTGGAGTGGCTCGTTGTTTTGAATTGCTGACTTTATGGTTAACAGTTCAAGGCATAACCACTATGCCAGATTATTTTAATTTTTACAAAATGGAAATAACTCAAGAGAAAAATTGCATATTGTGTTAGTCTTGGTAGGCTAGAGAAACAAATCCATAAACAACATATGTGTATAAGGGAGAGGTTTATATACAAGAGCAATTGAACATTGAGAAAAACATCCTAATGCAGTCCAGTCCAAGGTCCTAAGTTCAATATTAACCCATATGTCTGATTGCAATCTATAAAATCCTCTTCAGACTCACAAAATACATGCAATGACACTAGAACAATCCCAAGCCAGTGGGTGTAGAGTCTTCTTTATCCAGTGGTGATAGAAACATCTCAGCTGTGGCAAGGGTCTCCTCCTAACTCTTCCAGTTTCCAGGGCTCAAGGTCGATCTGCATGCTGCCATGTGTCTTGTCAGCTGCAATGTCTCCCAGCGAGTCTGCCTTGTGTCTTGTCAGTAGAGCATCTCCAAAGGACTGAGGAATAAGTCTTTCACCTCCACGGAGGAAATACAGCCGAATTTCCCAGAATTCTCAGGAGAAACCATGCCCATGTAGAAATCTCGTTGGCTATTTTCAGATTGACAGGCTAGACTCTACCACTACACTCTGAATCCTCAAATTGGCACCAGATGAGGTGACTCCCACAGGTATTAAGGGGACATCTGCAAAAGAAAATAAGCAAACTTCTTTTAATAGTGACCATTTTCAAGGACATTCATAAGTATAAATTTAAAAATATTGATGAAACATGTTTAAATGATACAAGCAATACATGTTCCTTTGATTCAATGAAATGATTCCAGTACAAATGGGAAGCTAGCCTTCTTGCATTCTCTCTCTTTCACCCACAGAGTGAGCCATTTTGACATGTATCTGTGTTAGTCGGGGTTGACTTAAGAAACAAATTCATAGAAACTCATGTGTATGAGAAAGAGCTTTACATCAAAAACTCATTGTATATTAAGAAAATATCTTAGTGTAGTCCAGCTCAATTCCATAGGTCTAGTATTAGCCCATATGTCCCATCTTAATCTATAAATTCCTCTTCAGACTCACACAATACTTGGAAGGATGCCGAATGCAGGAAGATCACAGGTCAGTGGGTGGATGGTCTTGTGGATCCAGTGGCAGTGGAAACAGCTCAGGACTGATGTGGGTGTCTCCACATGGCTCCTTTAGCTCCAGGGCTCTGGCTCTATCAGGTAGACCCATGTGGCTTGTCAGGAGGAATGTCCTGCCTCCAGGAAGGAAGACAGGGGTCCTCAGAATCCTCAGGAGAAGGCCATGCCCACACAGAAGCCTCATTGATTCTGACCTGATTGATATGCTAGCCTCTTCCCATTCCCTCAAGTGGACAGAAGATTATGTATGCTACTGCCACAATATCCTACTATATAGCTGTGCAAATGTGAAATCTTTAAAGAGGAGGAATGGCACATATGGTTTATGATTAGATGCTAGCTAGCTCAGAGGTGGGCGGTTTGAACCCACTGAGCCTGTAATGCTGCTTCCACAAGATTATAGGCAAGAAAACCCTGTTGAGTGCTTCTCCTCAATACTTTGCTTGCCACGAGTCGGGCTCAATCAGGAGCACGCTAATTCCTAGCCTCACAAAGAGATCGATTGTTATAGCACAAAAAATGTTGCTGTACAAGGGATTCTGTCACTTGTATTATTGTTGTTCTTACCTTTAATGTTGTTACGTGTCATCGGGTTTGCTCTAACAGTGCCAGCACCAAGCACTGACACGTCCTGCATCCTCATCTCGGTTTTAAACTACAACATGGAGATCTTCGGCTCAGACACCAATGTTTTTTTGTTCGTTTATTCTAAAGAAAAATGCTTTCCATTATCCTGCCATCACTGCGTTTTCTTTCCCTGAAATATAACTTGAATTGTTTTGCGAGACACATATCTGAATCCCAGCCAGTGTTTTTCAACCCTTGTTGGGCACTGACATTGCCAGGAGAGCTTAAAAAAAAAAAAAAAAAAGCAAATGAGAGAGAACAGTTTGCATGAGGCTCACTCCCCAGAGATTCAGGTTTAATTGGCCTGGGTGGGGCCTTGGCATCTGGCTCCCCCGGTAACCGGGCCATGTAGAGAGAGTTAGAACTATCTGAGCAATCAAAAGAGCTGAACTGAGGATGCTCTGAAGTGCCTGGTTCGTCTTCCTGGTCAGGTCGTCTGCTGAGGTTACTACATGCACGCTGTTCTCACATGCTTGGTGTTTCGCAAAAGTTAGAGACACTGGCATGACTGCAGAGAATGCTTGAACTGCCAGGAATCCCCAGGCCAAAGCTGACTGTCTGCTCTGCCGGCTGGGTTTATTTCCAGCTTTGGCTAGACTCTGGAGAGCTGCCCTTGCCTGCAGAGAGGATTCCGTAATAAGGCATGGGGGGAAGCCGCGCCCAGAACTTGTTTGTCGCCACGTGGGAGACGCCTGAGTGGATGCCAGGACTTGCTGGGCCTCTCCTACATGGTCTCCCAGGGTCAAATCCCCAACTGGCCCTCTAAGCTCTTCACGTGGAAGGAAGCATTTGCTAGTTTTCCTCTCACACATTAGAGAAATAGTTGAGATACAGTTGAGTTGAGGGAGAGAGACATCCTGCCCTTTATTTTTATTTCAGAGGGATAAAATTACATTCCATAGGCAATGATTTACAGGTTTAGTCTGCCTTCTTGCCACAGTGACTTCTGCCCTCTCTAAATACCCTTCCTGTCCTCCAAGGTTGATGAGACATTTTGCAAGACCAGACAGTTTTCTGAAATTTATTTTGGAGCAAAATTTAGTCAAGCAGTCTATCATCTCTATCTATCTATCTATCTATCTATCTATCTATCTATCTATCTATCTATCATCGATCATCTATCTATATCAATAAGCATGAATTTAAAGTTTACAAACCCTGGTAGCTATTGTAAAGTTACATTATCCTGAGTGAGTGAATAGAAAGACAAGCTATGGGAAAAAGTGTACCGCCCTCCCCTTTGAATCCAATTTTACTTTCTCATTACAGAACGATAACATTGCATTTTAAATTTTTAGACACTTTACTTACCTTTCAATAAATAGTTGCCAAATGTTTTCAGTCTAAGGGATAATTGAATGGTTAAACAATGTGACAGCCAGCAAGGGATGAATGAAAGTAGCCCCCCACCCCACCCCACCCTCCAGGCGTGCTGTAAGGAGTGAGAGG
>PVJH01017487.1:0-24245 GCA_004026705.1 Nesogale talazaci | reverse complement strand
ACACACACACACACACCTTTGCCATCCCATTGTGAAACTGTGCAGTGCAAAGCACTTTGGGCCCGAAAGTCGAGGAAGTAAAAGGATGCTGGAAATCAAACCCCATGAATAAAACACGCGATGACTGCTTAGGGAGGAAGGAATGTTTGTGTTGGAGCTTACTCAGGAATAGTTTTCCAAGGAGTGCTGCGTTGAAGTGCGCGTGCTTCCCGGATAACACTTAACTTTGAAGAATGTGCTAGTTGTGGTTTAGGACACCCATGATCTTATTAAAACTTGTACTTCACTGCTTCTGGGAGGGCCGTTTGGACAGGATAGAGTCCGGATACTCTCACAAAGGCAGGACTGACTCTTTGCTTAGAATGCGATAAAAATTAAAACCAAAGTTTCTTCCTGTTTTTTTTTTTATTAATTTTTTCCTGAGCAAAGTTTTTTGCAGAGAGAACTACTCTATAGTTTCTGATATGGCTTTTTAGGTTACCATATGAGTGATTGAATTATAAAAGCAACTCCAGTGCAGTGATTACATTTTAAATTGGGTTGGGTCACATTTCTGTGAAGAGTACCATCATTTAAAAAAAAAATAAAAGCTTAAAGAAATCATTTTATTGGAAGCTCTTTAGGATATTATTACAATCCATAGTTCATTTAGATCAAGTATAGTCACGCAATTGCTGCCACCATCAGTTTTATAACATATTCTTTCTTCTTGAACTCTTTGATATCAGCTCCTCTTTATCCCCCCAGGAACTCTTATGATATATATATATATATATATATATATCGATATCTATATATATCTGTTCACCTAAAATTCTATTACTCATCCCCCCCCCCTCCAGTCACATATAGCTATCAGTTCACCTTCTCCTCTCTCTCTTCCCTTACCCACAGCGAATCACCATTCCTATTACTATTTCTGAAGCATTTATCTGTCTTGGATTTCATGCAACGATTCATTTTAATAATACAAAGGAACATAAAAAGTTCTAACAAGATTAATGATATAAAACAACGGCCATAATGGTAAGGGGAGGAAATATTGAAGAACTAGAGGAGAGTTATGTGTTTCAATAGTGCTACACTGCATCCTGGATCTATCATCCCTTCCACGTGACCCTTCTGTGAGGGACTGTACAATGATCTTATAGGTGGGTTCTGAGTTTCCACTTGGTCTATGCGCCTTCATGTCAATTTGATTGCTTGTTTTTCAACGTCTTATCCCTATTCCTGTCAGCACGTCATAATCGCTTAGGCTGGTGTGTGCCTCATCCAAGTGGACTTTGTTGCTTCCTCTATTGGGTTTTGTTGTTTCCTTGCTAGATGACTGCTTGTTTAGCTTCAAGTCTTTAAGACCCCAGAAACTATCTTTTAATAGCTGGGCACCATCAGCTTTCTTCACCACATTTGCTTATCCACCCATTTTACCTTCAGCGATCCGATCGTGTTAGGAAAGTGACTATCATAGATTTCCATATTATTAGAACAAACTGTACTTGTACAGATTTAAATAGAGGTCCAAAGTCCACCTGCTTCCTTTTTTTGTATTTATACACTCACACATGGACAATTACATCTATCTTTATATAGTTATATATTTAGATATGCATATCTATATTTATACTTAAAATTTTACCTTTTGTTCTTTCCTCTTTTTCTTTTTGCTCTCCTCTGTTGGCTTAAGATCACAAATATAACGCATGATTATTCTGATGGTGAAACTCATTGAGCATCTGAGGTGAACCATCTCTCCAATTCACCCCAAGAGCTAATAACTACTCTTTTATTCACCCTAATCCAATTACAAATTCATATCAGAGAACTGCATTAAGGTAATCTGTTTTTCTCTCTCTCTAAATGAGATTGTGTTGTCCATATTGAAAAGGAGTTGGGCACCATTCAAAATGTTTTAGGCAGCTTGCATTATAACATTGCTGCAGTTAATGTCACATTTGTTAGATTGTGTGACGAAGAGGAAGAATCCAAACTATCACAGGATCCAGAGTTTTTGGCCTTGAAGTAGCATTTTTTCAACTACACCTATTTGATGGTTAACAAGAAATTGAATCATATTACCTTCTCCGATGTTATCAATAAAATGAAGGGAAAGGCATCAGATGCAATTATAATATAAAACAGAATACAAAAAGCTGCCATTGGCTAGACAACTGTACTTCTTAGACTCAGTCTTTTGAAATTTAGCCTTAAAATTATCTCGACCTTCAAGATTTGGTTGCCGTTTGACATGTTTCCATTTACTGTTATATGTAGTTGGAAATAGTCTTTTAAACGAGGTGAAATAAAAGAAATGCTACAGATGATGTGGTGTCGTGGTTTAGGCTTTGGGCCACTAACCATACCGCATCAGACAAAGGAGGCTTCCTGCCGCAGGGAAGAGTTACAGTCTCAAAACCCAGCAGAGGTAGTTCCAACCTGCCTTCTAGGCTCCCTACGAGTTGGGATCAACTCAATTACGGCAGTGAGCTTGAATTGAAGGAGTCAGAAGGTGACTTCAGGATTCTTACAACACATGGTGTAGTGGGTTATAACTTGGACTGCTGGCCACAAGATTAGTAGCTCAAACCCATCAGCCAGGTTGGGGGGAAAAGTCATTCCATGACCATTTATAATCTTGGCAACTGTGGGGAGCAGTTCCACTCTGTTACACGGGCTTAGTCGAGTCAGAATGAACTCAATGGCAGTTGTTTGCTTTGATTTTTAAATAAATCACAATTAGTTAAGATATATTTAATAGATTATCAGACCTTGAAAAAAATTGCTCTGCAACAATAAGAACTATTATGTATATTCTTGATGTATCATTACTTCACCTTTCTTGATCAGCAGTTATAAACGCTGAACCACTTTTCTTAGATTTTGAGTGTACGTATAAGAACATATTCTCTCTGATACTTTTAAATAGTTCTTATTTTACTTCAGAAATATCTTAGCTCCAAGAGAAAGCAGACACACAAACAAAAATACATGGCTTCCAAGTGTTTTTTCCTGATTCATGATGACTCCGTGTGTTACAGGTTAGAAGTGTTTCACCGGATGTTCTTGCTGTAATCTGTACAGAAACAGATCACCAGGACTTTCTTCCATGGTGCCACTAGCTCACCCAACCCCCTGATGCCACCCAGAAGCCATCTAAGCCAGAGTGTTGCTGCTGGTCTGCTATCAAGTTAATTCTGACTCGGAGAGATGCCATAAGTTTCAGAATAGAGCTATTCTCCCTGGTCTTCTCAAGTTGGTAGGCCTATCCTTTAGAATTAATATTCTACCCTTTTGGTACTTAGTAAAGTGCTTAATTGTTTGCCCTACTACTAAGTTTCCTTTATTTTTAGTTTAAGAAGGAATGGTGATACTAATTTCCTAGAAAATTCTAGCCTTAGTGGCATCTTCTTTTATACTGTTTTATAAGGGGTTCAATAATATGACTATTCTAAAAGATACTAAGTAGTAAATCACGGAACTATCTGTACCCTTTGACCCAATAATCCTGAGCCTAGAAATATATTTCAGGGAAATTACATTCATTCCATATGAAGCCTCATAAGTGGATATGTTCATTGCACTGCAATGTAATATAATAAAGAAGGTGGAAGCAAAATAATTGAGTGGATTAGTACCTATATATCTTTATTAGTAAAATTCAGGCAGGAAAAATGAGTAAAATTGAGCTACCAAGTTTTTTTTTCTTAATTTAATGATAACCAAAGATACATGCAATCTATTGAGAAAAGAAGAAGATTTAATGCTCTATTAATTTAAATGTATAAAATCTATTTTAAAACAAGCATATATAAAGCACTCATTTATTAAATAAATACTTATTAGCCTCTTACTCTGTACCCAGAACTACTCCAAACCACATCAATGAATATGAATACCATTGACACTGGGTTCTCTCACTATAGCATTCCTCCGAAACCTTTCATAATCTGACATTCCATAAAGAGTCAGACAATCGCCATTAATTTATATAGGAAAAATTATTATACATTCTGAGACCTAATTGTGAGTCCATACCTAAAAGAGACCCTATCAAATCATAACAAAAAACACATAAAATCTACATTAACACTAAAATATAGCCTACTACTGTCTAGTCCAGTATTTCTCAAAGTGGGTGACACCATCCCTGGAGAGGCAATGGAACAATCCAAGGAGCTGCAAAAGCGGACACTTACACATTTTCCTGGATTGTGGGTTACACATTAGCCTGGATTGTGGATTGCTCATTATCCTGGATTATGGATTACACATTATCTTCAACTATGATTGCACATTATCCTGGACTATGGACCATCATTCAAACTTTTAGTTGCCTTGGGTAGTTTTTTTGCCCCAGAAAGAAGTCAGTAACCAATCACTTTTTTTGTGAACCTATGAGTTAATCCATACCAGCATACAATGATTTTAGAGAGGGTCTCCAAGTCTTTGTGAACTCAGATAGTCTCCTCTTCTCTCAAGAAGCAGCTGGCGGGTTTGAACCACTGAATTTGCAGTTAGCAGCCCAAAGCTTCTCTTACAATTCAAGGCAAGGAAGCTTGGGTTTTATTTTTTTTTTGTTTGTTTTGGATGTTCAGCATAGTTTCTGCATAGTTTGGCGTGGGTGCTGCTTCTTTTTTGGGGGAGGGGTGCTGTTTCTTTAAGGGCATTTTGAATAATAGTCATTAAATGTCTCAGTTTTTTTTTAACCCTTTTTTGTAAAAGTGGCTATCTTTTTAGGATTTATTTTCATTAGCAAAACAGATACTAATAAAGATCTTTTGTAAAAGTGAAATGGTATCAAGTTGAACTTTATTCAGAAGTAAACAATGAAGATGGGAGGGGAAGTGAACACTAAAACTGAAAGTGAGTATACAGCTCATTTTTTAAAGATTCTTTTATTGAGGACTCATAAAACTCTTATCACAATCTATACATCAGTCCACTGTGTGTCAAGTGCATCTGTACCTCCGCTGCCCTCATCATTCTCATAACATTGGCTTTCTATCTAAGCCTTTGGCATCGGCTCCTCATTTGTCCCCCCCTCCCTGCTCCACCTTTATAGACCCTTGATAATTTATAAATTCTTAATACTTTGTCATCTCTTACACTATCCAGTGTCTCCCTTCACCCGCTTCCCAGTTGTCCGTACCCCAGGGAGGAGGTTATAGGTAACGCCTTATAATCACTTCCCCCTTTCTGCCCCACCTTCCCTCCACCCTCCTGCTATCGCCACTCTCACCACTGGCCCTGAAGGGATCATCTGTCCTGGATTCCCCATATTTCCGGCTCCTATCTGTGCCAGTATGCATCCCCTGGTCTAGCCGGATAGAATTGGGATCATGATAGTAGAAAGAGGAAAGCAATGAAGAACTAGAAGAAAGTTTATACAACTCATTTCAAAGGTGATTTAGTCATGAGAAAAAATAGAAAATGTTCTGAAATTGATTGTAGTCATGATTGTACAATTCGTCTTGATGTGATTGAGCTATTGAATTGTGTGACACGTTGATTAAGTGCCAAAAAAAAACTTTTTAAAAGAACTTTATTCAATTATTTTCAGAGAAGAAAAAAAGTTGCCCTTGAACTATTTAGATTTCTAGGCAACAGTTGTAGCATGTTTTAGGTTGTTTTGTATGCTTTCTTCTTGGTAGCCTCAAATCTTTTACAGCATGTATTTCTATTATTACAAAATATAATTTAAATGGCATTATTAAGAAATACCATAATCAAGATTAAAAAGCAAATGTAAAGTACTCTCTGTTTATATATTTAGATAGAAAGCTAGAGGCAAGGAGGGACTTTTGTTCCTTTATGCTGGGTTGACTAGAGAAACAAATCAAGTGACACTCAGATATGTGCAAGAGAGAACTTTATACCAAGAAGTAACTATGCATCCATAAAACATCCCAGTCCTGTCCAATTCAAGTGCAGAAGTCTGATACGAGTCCATAAATCCCTCTTCGGTCTCATGAAACCACATTCAAAGCTGTAAAGGAGAAGAAAGGTGTTAACTGCAGTCACTTGCCTGCTTGTGCAGAATGCAGGGACATCACCTACTGGTGGGTGCAAAGTCTTGCGGATCCAAAGGTGATGGGTGCATGTCCAGGGCTTGTGCAGGTCAGCGGGGTACCTCAACAGGAAGGTGGAGAAGACTGAGAGCGGGAGTTTCCCAGGAATCTTCGGATGAGGAGGTCATGCTGGAAGCACCATCCGGCTGTGGCCTGATGGACAAGCTACACTCCCCCCCCTGCACTTCAAGTTGACATACCCTTATGTAACTGCCACAGTTGCCATGACTTGGCATTGACTTGCTGGCAGTGACTTTGTTTCTGTTGTGGGGGAGGAGGTATTTTATATGATAGCTTGCCTTCTTCAACAGGTAAAACATAAGAGATAGATGAACATACCAATACAAAATGATCTCCACTAAAAAAGAAGGCAGGAGATATTAAAACCAGAAAAAAAATTCATAAATGATACAAGGATGGAGGGAAGTGTTAATGTCCTTGGTAAATAAAGAACAGCTAACATAGTTATAAAGTACCGCATTATTTTACCTCATCAAATTAGCAAAGCTAGAAAAAAATCATATTCAAATGAAATTTCTATATGTGCTTGGCAGGAAACATTGAAAAAAGCAAACTACAAAGTGATATTTTATTTTTAAAAAATTAATCTATGACTAGGAAGTATCTTACTAGAGAGGAATAAATCAAATGCCAATAATATTTTTATCTTTGAGAAATAAAATTAGAGGTGATTTTTCATATTTTCTTGATGCAAATATGTATTATCTAGATTTTCTACAGTGAATTTATTTTAGTAGGCAGAAAAAAATCTCCACACTGACAAAGCAATGTATTATGAGCATATATAATAAGACCGTTCCTTTCTTTTGCAAAGTCCTCGTGGTCCCCAGTATTATATGTAGTTCTAGCTCATGTGTCATTGTTTTTGGATTGTACCTCCTGAAAAGAACATTTAGATCAAACAGGAACTCATAGGGTAGACCTTATTTTGGAGATGATCATTCTTCCGTCCCCCCCTGCTTTCTGAAATACCAAATGGCATTGGACTCTTTGAAGGCTATTTTTTGTTCCCCAAATGATTTTATCGAACTCCCCCCCCCAAAAAAAAACCATTTTATTAGGAACTAGTCAAGACACCATATAATTATATAGTTCAGTCACATCAGGCAGTATTGTACAATTACAAAATCAATTTCAAATTTTTTTCCTTTTGAAATCCTTGATTTCAAATCCTTGAAAAGCTCCCCTTTACCACTTCACCTTTCACACCATACTCCCCAGGGGCCTTGATTTTAGTTGTTGTTTCTATAAGTTCATCTATCCTGTGTTGCATCTACCAAAAAACATAGAAAAATATATAACCCAGATTCAAGAAAGCTAGCAACAATGACAAAATATAACAGAGATAAGCCTAAATATTAACATACACACAGAAAATATTAAAAACCAAATCAAGCCCAAAGTGTATCAGAGGAGAAGTAATGTGACAAGTTCAGGTTAGTTGTATCATTTTGATCTAATCTATTATAGTCATCTCTCCAATATACTCTGATAACCAGTGTATTCCCATCCTGCTGGTAACTTGGAGGAAGTTCGCAGGAGGCTGCGTAGTTCTTGCACATGTATTTTGGGCTTTCACTGTCTTCCATTGCCTTCTGCACACCAGAATTTCACCATTTAGGCTCCAATATTATTTGCTTCTTCTGACATGGATTATATAATTTATATTCTTTGCATCATGGATTTTGGTGTGCTTCTGGTATGTGGGCATAGTTGATGTTTCACGTAGATGGCTGTTTGCTTGGAAACAAGCCTTTAAGACCTCAGACACTATTCTATCTGACAGCGGGCAGCATCTTCTTTCTTCACCACACGTTGCCATCACAATCATACCTTCAGGAGGGTGAGTGTTGAGGAAGGCCATGCCATAAGAACTAATTACTTAGATTGGAGGTAGGATTAAATTAGAGTCTAAAATCCATCTCCAAATCAATGTTTTCTGTCTGCCTTTGGATCACCTTAGAGATGTGGCCAATTTTTTTTCTTTTTACAGTTTTATTGACAATTCTTCCACATATTATACAATTCAATATTTCAATTATATCAAGAAAAGTTGTGCAGTCTTTACCACAATCAATTTTAGTATATTTTCTTTTTTGTGCTCATTGTTAGCATAATTGTTTTATTTTTGCCTTTGGAGAAGTATACACAAGAAAATATTCTGCAATTCACCATCTTCTACCTGGTTCTTTCACGATGATTGATTATACTCTGTTATGTGACCTTCATGGATATAATTTTCCAAATTATTCTACCTTCATTAACATGAACTCAGTGGCCCCTAAACAAAAGCTCATCCTCCATTCATGGTAGCCATTGGTCAACTTTGGTTTCTTCTTCTCTTTAGTAGTTTTCCTGATATAAACTTCACATATCATACACTCACATAGCTCAGTCACTTTTAAAGAGAGGTCTGTATACGTAATCACAATTAGTTCTAGGGCTCCTTTACCCCCTCCTGCAGTCATTGTTTGTGTCTCCATCCCCCTCTTTCCCCATGCCCAGACTCATTGGAGTTTGACTAACATTACTTTTTTCTGTGGATCACAACTACTAGGGTTTGGAGCAGATAGACCTTAGTTTTGATACATTAATTGACTTTCCTAAAATGCTCTTATTCCTTTTAAAGTATTTTTGAATCAGGAAGATGAGTACAACCACATTTCTGTTGAGAAACAAACTTACCAGATTTCAAATTTAACTTAGGTCAAGTAACAAAAAGAATAATTTTAAAAATAGGTCACTTTATTGGGGACTCTTAGAGCTCTTATAACAATCCATGCATCAATTGTATCAAACACATTTTTAACGATCCACACATCAAGAGTTTCAAACACACACACACACACACACACACACATATATATTTACTGCCATCATCATTTTCAAGACACTGTCTTTTTCTACTTTTTAATAAATCATTTTATTTGGGGCTTGTTCAACTCTATCACAATCCACATATACATCCATTATATCAAGCACGTTTGTGCATTTGTTGCCATCATCATTGTCAAAATATTTTCTCTCTAGTCGAGCCCTTGGAATCAGCTCCTCTTTTTCGCCCTCCCTCCTCCACCCTCACTCCCTCATGAACCACTGATACATCATAAATTATTTTCATATGTCACACCACATGCTGTCTCCATTCATTTAGTTTCTGTTGTTTGACCACCTAGGGTGGAAGTAATATGCCGAACATTATAATTGGTTCCCCATTTCTCCCCCTTCTCCCCCCATCTTCCCCATATTCTCATCACTACTACTGTTACTATTCTTGAGAGATTTATCTGTCCTAGATTCTGTGTGTCAAGAGTTCTTATCTGTACCAGTGTACATGTTCGGATCCAGTAGATATATGAGATAGAACTGGGGTCATGATAGTGTGTGTGAGGAGCAAACATTAAAGAACTAGAGAAATGTTGTGTTTTCTTGGTGCTATGCTGCACCCGGCTGACTTGTTCCTTCCCGTGACCTTTCTGTGAAGGAATGTCCAATTGTCTATAGATGGGCTTTGGGTCTCTACTCCACACCCCCCAACCGCATTCACATTGATAAGATTGTTTTTCAGTCTTCTCATACTTGATTCCTGATTCCATTGGCACGTTGTGATCACAAAGGCTAGTGTGCTTCTTCCATGTGAGCTTTGTTGCTTTCTTGCTCAATGGCCACTTTTTTAACCTTAAGTTTTTAAGACCTCAGATACTATATCTTTTAATATACAGACATGGTTAGCTTTCATCACCACATTTGCTTATGCATTTGGACTTCAGCAAACTGTGTGGGGAAGGTGCGCATAACAGAATACCAAATTATTAGAAAAAAGTGTTCTTGCATTATGACCAAATGTCTGTCTGCCTCCTTAATACTTAACATTTAAATATATGTACATAGAGCTACCATATATTTTGGACCATAAGATGTATTTTTTTCTTCCAAAAGTAGAGAAAACACAAGGGTGCATCTTCTGGACTGAAGATGTGCTACTGGTACTACTGTATACTACAGTATATTATAGTATACTGGTATTATTTGGTTCAGATTTTTTTTCTTGTTTTCCTGCTCCAAAACCTGGGTGTATCTTATGGTCAAGTGTGACTCGTGGTTCGAAAAATATGTTATGTCCCTAGTATTATATATTAATATATTTATATACATGCCCACCTATATTTTTACCTCTATCAATGTCTTTTGCCTCCTAGTTTTTCCCTCTATTTATTTTTTACTTTCCTCCTGTCCCACTATCATATTTAACTTTCTTTCATATCTCAGTAATTTCTCTCAGCTACATTGTACCTGGTCACACCCCACCAGGCTTTCTATGCCCTTCTTACCATCCATCTCTTGGCCCTCCCTTGACACTGGGTGTGTTGGCTCCTCTCTACCTCTCCTTCACCTCCACCTGTCCCATGTCCTTATGGAGTTGTTGGCCCCATTGTTTTCTCCTTGGGATAGTTTACCATGCCTATCTTATATGTATGGACACGAGAAGGAAAAAAAAAGCCTATATATAGTTTCAGGTCTGTCTGCTGACCCTTATGAGTGTTTCTGAATAGGGTCTGATCAAGGTGCCAAATCCTGCCCATGGATTGCAAAGTCTGTTTGGGGGATCGCTCTGAGGTCTGTTTGCTTGGCTCCTCTTGCTGCTCTGTTGTGCTCCCTTTGTTGTCCCCTCTGGGGTGGGGCAGTTTTTCTTGGTTTTAAGAAACAAACCCAACAGTTGCTCTCAGTCAGTTTCAAATCACTCATACTTCAGAGGAAAACCAACTTTAATCTATAGGACTTTTTAAAATCTTTTTTTTTTTTAGTTCTACAGGATTTTTAGTGAGTTGCTTTTTCTCTGAAGTATACTGTGTGATTCTTTCTTCCAAGGAGATCTCTGAATCAACTATGATGGCCTCTAGTCTTTGTTTTAGAAACCAAGTGGACTAACCATTTCCGTCACCCAGGAATTCTTTGTCATCAGAAGGAAGGGGAAATTACATTCTATCTGCCCCAACTGTTAAAATACACTAACTTACTATCTCTCTATGAGCTCCTGTAGCACACAGGTTGTTAACCAAAACCCTGGAGATTTGAACCCCCTCGCCTCTCCAAGGTTGAAAGATGAGGCAGTCTGTTGTTTCCCTAAAGGAAATTTGGAAACTCTAGGGAGCAGTTCTGCGCTCTTCTTTTTGGTTCCTGTGAATAGAAATGCACTTTGACAATAGAGTGGTTGAGGGTTTTTTTGATAACTGTTATGGTTAGATGCCTTTGAGTCTGTTCTGACCTATAGCACCCTGTGCACAACACAACAAAACACTCGTCTTGCACCAACCTCACACTTGTTTCTGTGCCTGAGCCCATTGTGGCAGCCCCGGTGTCGTTCTGTCCTGGTGACGACTTTCCTCTTTTTGGCTGCCCCTCCACTTTATGAAACATGCTCTCCTTCTGCAGGGATTGGTCTTTCCTGACAACAATGTTCAAAGTAGTAAAATGAAGCTGTGCCATCCGTGCCATTAGGGAACATGCTGACTGTACTTCTTCCAATACTTGTTTGGTTTGCTATGTTTCCATGCAGCAGATATAGTAATACAATGCGTTATTTGATCGCTTGACTACTGCTTCCAGGAATATTGGTTGTGAATATAGCGATACAAAATCCTTGACAACTTGAACCTTTTCAACATTTACCATCATGGTACTTACGCACGGTTCAGTTGAGGTGTGGGGGTGTTGGTTTATCTTTATACTGGCTGAGAATCCATACTGAACCATGCCACCTTTGATCTTCATCAGCAGGTGCTTGATGTCCTCCTCGCTTTCTGCACGCAAGGTTGTGCCATCTGCGGATAGCGGTCGGCCGTAAGCCTTCCTCCTACTCTGATACCATATTCTTATTCACTTTATCCGGCTTCTCTGGAAAGCAAAAACATTACTTTGAAGACTAAGATGTGTCTGATTCGTGCCGTGCTATTTTCAGTTTCCTCGTATGCACGTGAAAGTTGGCCATTGCATAAGGAAGTTCAAAGAAGAAGTCAAGGCATTTCCATTGTGGTGGTGGTGGTGAAGAATATTGAAAGCACCATGGCCCAAAGGATAAACAAATCTTCCTTGGAAGAAGTGTGGCTCGAGTGCTTTCAGGGCCAAGGAGAGACTGGTATACTTCATCTTGCATACTTTAGACATTGTTAGGAGAGATCGGAGCTTGGAGAAGGACATCATGCTCGATAAAGTGAAGGGATATTTTAACAGGAGGCTGGTCCTCAATGAGGTGGGTTGGCCCAGTGGCTGCAATGAGATGGATTGACACAAAGGGTTCAGGCATAGGAAACACTGTGAGGCTAGTGCAGAGCTGGGCAGTGTTTTGTTCTGTTGTGCATGTCTCTGGGTTAGGCTGGGTTGACTAGAGAAACAAATCCAATTATATACGTATATATATATGTAGGCTTTTATATCCAGAAATAATTAGATATCAAGAAAGTATCCCAGCCCAGTACAGATCAAGTCCATAAGTCCTATACTAATCCATAAGACCCTTTGAAGACCCACGCATGCAGTCACATACAATGATGTAGAAGGCAGGAAGATCACTGTCTGGTGGGTGAGAGTTGTGTAGATCCAAGATCAGTGGGGAAAAAAAAGCAGGACCTAACAGTTGTCTGGTTGATTAAAAGATTCCCAACCAAGCAGGAATATGAAGGCAGAGAGGAGGAGAGTCTCGAAGTCCCTCTTAAAAGCAGGCCACGGCCCAAAATTACAGCATCAGGCTACAACTTGATTGACAAGTTGGATTCCACTCCTACACTTTCAACATCTTGAAGTTAATTCAATTGTCATAAAAATATCATAAAAGACATACAAATGACCTAATTATCTTAGTTGCTATGGCTCAGAACCAACTTGATTGCACCTAACAACTACACAATTCTGCATTGGTAAAATTCAGTTACTGAAATTTCTTTTTTAGTATATTAGTGTGGAAGATTCACACCATATGTTGAGGGGCAGAGGGAAGCAGGACTCCATACCAAATTATAAAATATATTTGAAGTAAACATATTCATATGTAAAACATATCATATACTCTTACTATATACTGGGCACTTCCCTACTTTCTTTTCCAAGTGTTGTTTTTTTTTTTGTTGTTGTTGTTACTTGTGCTTGTGTTTGAAATCCTAGTGGCCCTGTATGCAACATAATGAGACAGTGCCTGGTTTGAACCATCTCCACTGTTGTTGACATGTTGGAACCCATTGTTGTAGCCAATGTGTCATTCCATCTTATCGAGGCCCTTCCTCTTTTTTGTAATGATCTCCTACTTTACCACACATGATGTCCTCAGGGACTGCCTATTCTGAAATTCTGTCAAAAGTATGAGACAAAGTTTCACTAACCTTGCTTCTAAGGAGCCTTCTTTTACATATTTGTTGTTCTATTAAAAATAATAATAACCTCACTGTCACTGAGTCAATTCCAACTCATCTGGACCCTATAGGTTCAGGTACAACTACCTCTGTGAGTTTCCAGGACTGCAACTCTTTATGGGAGTGAAAAACCTCATCTTTTTTCCTTGAAGTGACTGGTGATTCTGAACTGCCAACCCTGTGGTTATCAGCCTAACTCATAACCACTATGTTACCAGGGCTTCTTAGTGGTCTATAGTGTATTCAGTATTCTTGGTCAACAAAGTGATTCCAAATATAAGCTCTTCTTTATTATTCCTTGTCCAGATTTTGCATCTATGAGGAGTACTCCCACTCCCTCAAATGGAATTGCTCTGGGCAGAACGGGGCTTTTGTAGTAAACGGTTTTCCTGTTAAGCAAGCTTTGAGTTAGTGCACTCTGAGTTAGTGCAGAGTGGCATCACCTGGGAAGGTTCTCTCTGGTTACAGTCTATTTTTTCCATAAAAGCAGTTTCGCTTGAACCTCATTTTCAGTGACAGCCAATTTCAGAGAACAGCGTACAGCTGTGGAATTTTGTTTCCAACTGAGGAAAAATGCTGCAGACATGGTGGTGATGTTGAACACAGCTTATAAGGATTATGCTAGGGAAAAACTAAAACCTCAAACGTACAAATGCTATTCTCATTTCAAAAAAGGTGAAATGTCTACTGATGACAAACTTTGTTCTGGAAGTCTGTCAACTTCCTGAAGGGATGAAAGTGTTGCTTTTTAATGCATTTGGAGTTTTTCTTCCAGGTCAACCTGTTAATAAAAACCTGGAGTTTTCTGTTAAGGGGTTCTGAAAAAAATTGCACAACAGTGTGGAACTATAAAGGCCTGATTTAGGGTCTTAAAGGTTTGAAGGTAAAGAAGCAGTCATCTAGCCTAGAAGCAACAAAGCCCACATGGAAGAAGCACACCAGCCTGTGTGACCAAGAGGTGTCGAAGGGATCAGGTATCAGGCATCAAAGAACTAAAAATTATATCACTGTAAATAAAGGAGAGTGCAGATTGGGGACCCAAAGCCCATCTGTTGGTAACAGACATTCCCTTACAGAAGGATCATGGAGAGGAGACAAACCAGTCAGGATACAGTGTAGCAATGATGAAACATACAACTTTCCTCTAGTTCTTCAATGCTTTCTTCCCCCCATTCCACCCCACTATCATGATTCCAATTCTACCCTACAAATCTGGGTAGACCAGAGGATGTGCACTGTTTCAGATAGGAACTGGAAACATGGGGAATCCAGGACAGATGATCCCATCAGGACCAGTGGTGAGAGTAGCAATACTGGGAGGATGGAGGGAATGTGCAGTAGAAATGGGGAACCAATTATAAGGATCTACATATAACCTCCTCCCTGGGGTACAGAGAACAGGAAGTGGGTGAAGGGAGACATTGGACAGTGTAAGATATGACAAAAATAATAATAATTTATAAATTATCAAGGGTTCATAGAGGAGGGAGAATGGAGAGGGGGGCAAAAATGAGGAGCTGATACCAAGGGCTTAAGCAGAAAACAAATGATTTGAGAATGATGCATGGTACATAGAAGTGCTGTCGGAAACCACAAGGGTTGTGGTTGTGTGAATTGTGTCGGTTGTGTGAACGGGTACACGCAGTTTAATTAGGGAGTATTTCATGGTCACTCTGTGGAAGACTCTATATTTCATGGAAGACTCTAAATTGAATCTTAAGTAATATGAATAACATATTTATGAGATTGTTAGGGTAGAAAGCATTTTCATCTAAAGCAATTTAGGATGGGCTATTTTATCATTCCTGTCACCACGGAGGCAGCTCTAGCTTATGGGTGCCCCATGTATATCAGAGGAGAAGGGGTGTCATAGGGTTCACATTGGCTAATTTCCCCTTAGCCATCCATTCTGAGGTGCCTGGGGGTGAATTCAAACCTCCAACCTTCCAGTTAGCACACATGCATGGCATTTGAATCCACCAGGGACATTCATTCTCCTCATAGAGTTAAAGACTAAGGCAGAAAATACAGTGGCCCTAACTGCATAATCCATATCATAATTGAGTTTAAACCCAGTCTTCTTCCAGAGTCTGTACTATCATATTTTAGTCTGTATAGTATTTGTAACATGCTGTTCTGTATTACAGTGCGAGAGCATTTTATCCTCATCAATGCGTATCAGAATATACTGTAACAATGGTTAGGGGTTGACCTACCCTACTCCTCTTGATTTTCAAATTGTACTCTCATGTCAGGATGCTGAAACTGAGAAGAGAAGAGAACAGAACAGAACAGAAGGAGATATGATGACTTTCTGGGAGGTTCAAAATATTCTCAGGAAAGTGTTTGATTAAGATGTAATTTACAATACTGGTCCCTAGATTAGAACTATGGAATAGAAGTAGAATGAACAGATTGTGCTCATTTCAAAGTCAAGTCTGCTCAGCATGGACTTAAGGATCATTTTTCTATTTCGGTTAATAGTCCCGTCCCAAAAAAAACAGCTCATCAAGAAGCAATCCTGCTCCTTCTTTGTCAATTCCAATTTAGATATCACAAGATCCCCTGCCAGTCATGGCACTTGGAACCTGAAGTGACTAAAAGCTACATGAGTTATAAAGAATAAAGAAAATTAGAAGATTGTAAAAAGAAAACAGTGTTCACCTAGACCAGGGCAGGTGGACATGGCCAGCTTTCCAGAAATCGAATCAGGACAGAAGGGGGTGGGGGGAGACTTATCTTATGAGCCAGAATCATCAATAACAGTCCTGCGATCAAGAGTGGATCGAGGGCTCCTATAATCCCTCACCCAGCTGACCACTGTAGAGAGAGATGCTCTGTCAGCACAGTACAAACTGCATGCACCAGAAAAGCAGCCCAACGGACACCCTGTCTTTAGGAATCAACCAGCAGGGCAGGAAGTAGGTGGGATGGATATTGCAGTTGATATTTGGCCGAGATTATCTTTAAATGTATTGAGAGGTCTTTAGGTAGATCAGTGAAAGTTATTTTAGGTTCATTTTGGGAGAAAAAAGGCCTCTAAGCCATTCAAGTGGTATTTTATGGGTTTTCCTCCTTTTTGCCAGACTTCTTCCCTTTCCTCCTTTTGCCAGACTTCTTGCCCTAACAAATGTAATTCAAAAAATAAAGGAGGACCCTGTAAAAAGAGGTGAAGGAGACGAGAAAGGAAGGGGTGGGAGCTGAGGAGGAGGAGGTGTTGGAAGAAAGAAGACAATTAGAGTAAAATGGTAAAGGCAGAACAGAGAGGTAAGATAAAAAAAATCACAACTTAAATTAAGACAAAGAAAATAACAAGATAAGAAAGTAAAAACTGTGGGCTGAAGCTATAGGAAGTTCAGTAAAGGTTATACTTAGAAACAGAAGGAGGAAAAAAAGTAAACACAGTGAGGTTTTAAATTACTCAAAGTGATTAAAGTAAAAGTGATTTTGAAAAGCTATGACAAAGCTCATAAATGAAAAACATAGAAGGACGAGAAGCAGTGAGATGTAAAACGTGTGTCAGTTACTAGCATGAAAAAAAACAGCTAAAACAAACAAACAAAAAATACAAGTTGAACCCCAAGTCCTACTGTTCTCCCAGGTGGTGTAGTGGGTGTGCAGTGGGCTGTGATCCACAAAAAATACAAGTTAAAGGGAACACTTCAATGTTGTACATAAAGTACTTGTAATGACTATTTGAAATCTCATTCTGTTCTTTTAAATGGACTGAACTTTTTTATAAGTGGAAAATGAAGATAAGACCAAAGACAGGTGATAAGGAAGAAAAGTAAACCAGACTAAAATAGAAATAGGGGGGCAAAATTCAATAGCAAGCATAACATACCAGGGAACAAAGAATTTTATAATCCTCTCAGGAAGTAAATTTGTACCACAAACAATGGGCAAACACAAACAATGGGCAAAGGAAGAGAGAGAGAGAGAGACATGCCTGAGAAACCTCACTCTCAAAATATGTCCGTGGTTCTAGTGCATCTTACCCACCTTTCCAATCCCAGTTGTCCGTTCAAACACAGCAGCCCATCTGTGGGAGAAAGTTGAGGTTGTCTGCTTCTGTGAAGATTGGCAGTCTACAAAGGGTTAACCCTACAGAGGATTGCTGTGAATCAGAATTGACTCCATGGCAGTGGACTGGGGTGACTTAGAGTTAAAAAGATTGATACTATTTTTCCTTCTCCTTTGCTCAGTAACTGTACATTAATGCTTGCTGTGATTGAACTATCGAACAATATGCTGTATATTTTAAAGGAGTCTTATAAGATCCATATAGCAGCTGCAGCAATCATATTTGTACATCTGTTGCCATCATTGTTTTCTTGACATTTACTTTCTATTAAGCTGTTGGTATCGGTTTATCAGATCTGTAAGAGCCCCCAATAAAATGATCTTTTAATAAAATAGGTAAATAAAAATTGCTTTAAATAGATGCGTATTCTAGCAGCTGCTTCATTGGGCTTCCTCTAAGGCCACAGCCCCTAAATGATGGCTTAATCTGTAGCCACTGCCCCTGGAATTGAGTACAGGTAATCTGCTTTCTCTTTTTGCCCCTTCAGGCACTGGTATGATCGGGAGCCCAGTGCACTCCTAGCTGTTGCTAGCCCCCCGCGACTTCCCCATCTGTTGTTGGTTTTCAGTGTGGTAGATGTCCTTGTAGAGTTGCTGTTGATAGATGTTATTGAGTAGGTTCTGACTCATCTGGCCCATAGTGCAACAGAAGAAAACTGCCTCCAAATTATGATGATTGAGCCCATTGCTGGAGCCTCTGGGTCCTTTCATTGTGTGAAGGCGTTCCTGTGTTTTCCTGACCCGCTACTTAGCTAACAAGACAACCTTTTTCCAGGAACTGGTGTCTGCTGATAACATGTTCAAAGTACATGAGACTCAAGTTTCACTTTCCTTGTTTCTAACACCCATTCTAGCTCTACTTCCTCCAACACCAATTTGTTTGTTTGTTTTTTCTAGTAGTTCATAATACTTTCAATATTTTTGGCCAACAACATAATTCAAATACATGAATCCATCTCTGGTCTTCCTTAGTCATTGTCCAGCTTTCACATGGGTTTGAGGAGATTCCATGAAAATGCCATGGTTTGGATTAGGTCCCCGTTAGTCCTCAAAGCGGCATCTTGGTTCTTGAACCCTTCAAGAGGCTTAATGTAACAAATGTGTCTATTGCAATACTTCATTCGACCTCTTGCCTGCTGTTTCCTTGAGTGTTGATAGTAAATACAAGAAAATGAACTTGGATCTTTCCTTCATCACAATATGGTCCATTGCTTACTGTGAGGATTTTTTTTTTCTTGTAATCCTTACTGAAGACTCTAGTCTTGATTTTCATCAGTAAGTGCTTCAAGTCCTCTTGGCTTTCAGCAAGCAAGATTGTGTCATCTGCATCTAGCAGAGGGTTAACGAGTTTTCCTCCAACCCTTGTGTACGTTCTTCTTCACAAAGTCCAACTTCCAGCAGTTTTTGTGCTACAAACAGATCGAAAAAAATGATGAAAACATGCAACTTGATGCACATCTGTCCTAATTTTAAGCTTAGCAGGACATACTCCCTTCTACAATTCCATGATTACCTCTTTGTCTAGGTACAGATTGCACACGAGCCTGATGAAGCCGTCTGCAATTCCCATTCTTCCCAATACTGTCCAGAGTTTGTTATGATCCACACAGTTGAAAAGCATTTGCACAGCTACTAAGACATAAATAAACATCGGTCTCATCTTCTCCCCTTTCAGCCAGGATCAATCTGACATTGGCAATGATGGCCCTGGTTCCATGTCCTCTTCCATAGCCAGCTCACACTTCTGGCTGCCCGTCTGACGTCCCGAGGCAGCCATTTTTGAATGGTCTGCAGCACACTTTTACTGCTTGATTGCAGTGGGCTTTGTTTCTTGGTTTATCTTTAAGCATTCAAATTCTCTTTAAATAGAATATGAAAGAACACAGAGAAGGTTATATAAGTAATCAGGAGGTCCCCAGGAGTGTAAACTGTGAAACTGCTTTCCCACTAACTGAAAGGGTAGCCATTTGCTACCACCAGAGAAGAAAAACCAGAAATCTATTTATGATACAAGTCAGGTATTGGAAACCCCCACTGGAGCTCAATTATATTCTTTCAATCCAATGGCAACTGCTATGCTTAATAATCTTAATTATGATGATATTTCCTTTCACTAGGCCTTTGTTAGAGATGTCTTCCCAAATATTTTCATCACAGAGATTCTCTCTATTCATCTGTGATGTCTTCAACTATGAAATAGCATCTTTACCTTGCGGGGGCATAAAAATGCCTGACTCGTCTCACATGTGCATCCTTATGATATTTTTGGCATCCAAAACCCAGGATAAGACTGCACAGAAAGGCTTGCACTAGGGACAAAGGGCCTTGGTAACATAATCCTTTCCCTGATTCCTGACTGATTCCCCTTCCCCACACATTCTCACTTTTTGTCTGAGCAACACCACCAGCACAAGAGAGAAGGTGGTGGTCTCATATGCCCACCTTGCCACATAGTTTAATCAATGATGGTGTGAATGTGTGGCTAATGTATGTGATGTAAAGGGTGTAGTATCGTTACGTAGGCAGAGGGGCAGGAGTGGAGCCAGGGCAAAGCCCGAGTGGAGAATTTGAGAGTGTGTGGTTCTCACACCGGGTTGTGGGTTTGCCCTTGCCTGTCACTGCTTCTGCTGCTGTGGAAGAGAAGCCCTCAGAAACCCCTCTGGAACTCCCCAGGGAGCCCACGTCTCCAGAGGTCATCCATAGACTCTGTTCTCAAACATGTTGCTCAGTTTGTGCTCCCTACTCTCCCCGTCTCCGTTCTTCCTCTTCCTCCCATCCCAATGTACTTTTACACGCTGCTGGCAAAGAAACCCTTTAAATGGACCAAGAAAATACAGTTGCTCTTGAGTCTGTTCCAACGTGTGACCACCCCATATATGTCAGAGGAGAGCAGAGCTCTAAGGGGCTCACAGGACTGTGATAGTTCATAAACATATCGCCAGGCCTTTTGTCCAGGGTGCCTCTGGGTGGAAGATAGAATGGAACTGCCAGTCTTTTCTTTAGTAGACACATACTTAACCAAGTGTGCCTCCTGAGGAGAACCTTGAATGGATACCCCCGTTCGTGTCACAGGAGCTGTTCCAACTATTTTTTTTTTATTATTATTCCTCATCTCCTTCAAACTCAGTATTAATTCTTTATCTTACCAGTTAAGGACTACAATATCGTCTCGGTGTCATTCTCTTCTTATTCTCATCAGATGAAGCCTTTTATGTCATTCAAAGGGACACAAGTTTTTCCTTACTCCTTGCCTTTATGCAAAATATGACTCTTTCTAAAATCAACATCTGCCTCCTATCTTCTAGACCTATCCCAAGGCTCATCTCTCTCTTTAATGAAGGGTGCCTGGGACTGGCATACTCAACTAAAGTTTGAATCCACCCAGAGGTTCCTTGAAAGAAAGATTTCCTGATCCACCGCTGAGGATGCAGTCATTGAAAACCCCATGTAGCACAGTTCTATTGTGACATACATGAGGGTGCCACTTTAAGATGTGGCAACTAGCTTTTTCTCCATAAAGACTGATCCTTTGCCTTCTTTTTTTATGTGATTCCTATTCTTATAGAACATTCTATTTCCGTAATGCACAGTCTTCTCTATTGGATTGTGAGCATCCTAATCTTTTCTATCAAATGAGAGTAGAACTACACCTTTGGGTTTCCAAGACTTTACATTTTTCTGAGAGCAGAAAGTCTCATCCTTCTCCCTCAAAGAGACTGTTGGGTTCAAACCACTGACCTTGTGGCTAGTAGCTCAATTGGAAAACCCAGGATGCCACCAATCTTGTCATCACTGTGCACAGGACAAGGTAAACTAAGTGGACACATGTTTAAGCTCCAGGGAAGTAGGAAATTTTGTCTGTTTTGTTTCCTGGTTTATAACCAATATTTAACACTATGCTTGGGCGGGGGAGGAAAATAAATAACTAAAACTAACCTCGACATTTGTAGGGAGGATCAATAAATATTAGTCGAAAGAGTAAAATAATGGAGCACTGTGCTGGGCATAGCACATCATTTGATACACTTTACAAAGCTGCGTGAGGATGGCAGTATTACTCTATTTCCCAAATATGCTAGCGGCACAGAGGGACTCCAAGTTTGTGGTCATTGATGCTGCCAAGCACAATTCTCTTGGTAGAGCTTAGATCCATTCCACTAATTGCAGGTGGATTTGTTGCAACTTTGTGAGTCCTGGCTTTATTCCTAATACAAAAAACAAAAAACAAAAACTCACTGCCACAGAGTCAATTCTGACTCAGTGCACCCCGTAGCAGAGTCGGTTCCTCATTGGGCTGCTAGCCACAAGGTTAGCAGTTAGAAACCGTCAGCCGCTCTGTGAGAGAAAGATGAGGCTGTGTACTGCCTTAACGATTCACAGGGCCATAGGGGCAGTTCAACACTTTGTGTGCGTTTTGCTTAGTGGGTAGCATGAAAGAGTATCAAGATTGAAAATTTCTCATGAATCAGTTGCATGATGGCAGTGGACAGCAGCAACTGCTTTTAATATTTGTAGTTCCACTCTATCGCTCATTGGTTTTTATACACAATATAGTTAATAAGTAACTTAAGGGAAGCAGGGCAATTTACATGCATTTAAGCCTCAGTTTACCCACTATTTGACTAACTGATATTTCACATTTCCAACAAGAGTTTTAAAATTTGCTAGTCATCTATTTGGTGCATTAACAGTATATGTCTGGCATTGACAAATCAAGTTAGGAGGTTCAGACTGTGCTGGCTTTGATGGTAATGATTATGTGTCAGCTTGACTGGGTTAGACTTCTCAGTGGTCTGGCAATTATATCATGAGGTAATTGGGCAAGTAGATAATGATATAGTCATTCATCATCCTTCATATAATTTGTTTTGTGGCTATCCTCATTTTGTTTAATGCTAACTTTTCCATAATGATCTTTGGACCTGCCCATGTCAATAGTGATGTATGTATATTACAACAGTCTAGCTACTTAGTTTATAGTTTATGCTTCTATCACCTTATATTCTTTGACGAAGTAAATTTTAAATGTTGTGAAATAAATATTTCTCTGTGTAATCTTCCTAACGCATTTTAAGTCACAGAAACTCTTCCAGGAGTGAATTATTACATAGCCTTCAGAAATTAGGTAAACCTCTCATTCATTATACTGAAATGTCACTTTTATGGATTCACCAAATAAATGGCCCAACAGAATGCTCAAACCATAGACCAATATCACTGATATTGCATACAAGCAAAACTTTGCTTAAGATCATCTGACAATGGTTCCAGCAGTATATTGACAGGAAACTCCCAGAGGCTCAGACCTGATTCAGAAGAGGGTGAGGAACAAGGGATATAATTGCTGATTTAAATGCATCTCGGATCAAAATCCAGAATACCAGAAAGTTGAAGATGAGTGCAGCATCAGAATTGGAGAAAGGCTGATTAACAACGTATGGTATGCAGAAGGTTCAATCTTGTTTGCTGGAAGTGAAGAAAAATTGAAGCACTTTTTGATGAACATCAAGGACTGTGGCTTTCAGCATGGATTACAACTCAATGGAAGGAAGGCCAAAATTCTCACAACTAGACAAATAAGTAACCTCATGATAGATGTTGAAAAAGATTGAAGTTGTCAAGGTTTTTGTCTTGTTTGGATCCCAATCAATGGCCATGGGAGCATCAGTCAAGAAATCAAAGGATGTATTGCACTGGGTAAATAATCTGCTGCAAGATTATATATATATATTATATATATATTATATATATATATACACACACACACACAAGACCTCTTTATAGTATTGAAGAGTAAGGATATTACTTTGAGGACTAAGATGTGCCTGACCCAAGCCATAGTATTTTCCATTGCCTCAGTCTATGTGACTAAGGAATATTCCTTGAATAAGGAAGACCACAGATAAATAAGTAGATGCATTTGAATTGTAGTGCTGGAGAAGAATATTGAAAGCCCTGTGCAGTACCAAAAGGAAAAACTGAACTGTATTGGAAGAAGTAAGGTCAGAGTGCTCCTTAAAGGCGAGGATGGGGAGGCTTAGACTTCTATACTTCGACCAGTTCCTGGAGAAGGATATCACACCTGGTAAAGTAGAGGGACAATAAAGAAAGAGAGGGCCACTGAGGAGACAGACACTGTGGCTTCATTCGCTTGGTAAATGCCAAGGATGCTCTTTGCATTTGCTTTTCGAATTGCTAATTGTTGCACATTTCCCTATTGTACTCTACCTTGTCTTCTCAAACCATTCTTTGAAATCTTCCTTTTAGTTCCATTGCTTCTTCATTCCTCCCTTCCGTTTTAGCTCCTCTATGTTAATGTGGACGCATCCCGAGTTTAGCCCGTCTTTAATGTGTCAGCTTGCAGATGGCTTTTGGCTCTCCACTACTTCCACCACTTCACATTGATTTGGTTGCTTGATTTTTAACTTCTTGATTTTAAAATATCCCGTCTTTTTTTTTTTTTATTTTGGCATCACTGCCTCTGGTGGTCGTGGGAGCTACCCGGCGCTGCCCCTGAAAGCCGCTGCTGGATTTGAAAAGCCAAGCCCGCGGGCCGCAGTCCCGCACTCAACCACTTACGCCACCGGGGCTCAGCCCTAAAATATCCAGTCTTTAATGTGTTAAGAACAAGTTTCAGAAATCCATGGTAGCCTTCTAGTCGCCCCCCCCCCCC